>JABSTQ010001054.1:0-49730 GCA_013358835.2 Ixodes persulcatus | reverse complement strand
GCAGACGCTTCACTCCTCCCGAATCTGGTTTGTGCGCACGGGAAGCGCCCACGCCTAGTGTGGGCATAGCGGGCCTCTTTCTGAACACTGTTGTTAATGTATGCTCTGGTTTCTCTCTATACCCGACCTCGGCCCACGCAACGATCCGATGCAGCTAGTCAGGCAGCGCCTAAAGTGCGTTGTCACGGCGCTCATCAGCTTCATGCGTTCCCTATAGACCTTTTCCGCTTACTCTCGCCCCCGACCGCCAAGTAGGCATATCCGGTATGGGCGACGAAAAAATATTAAAACGTTTCAACCTGCAAATAGTAAAAAAATAGAAGGGAGAGAAAACGATAATGGGTGACGGTTACGCTTTTCTCCTAAATGCATTCTATAGGCGTGGCGACGGCAAAACAATGTTTTCGCCCATACTGGAAGTGACGACAATTCAAGATAGCGGCGCCCTTGCAGAAAGGGTCTATATCACCGACTAAACCAACCCCGCTAAACGAACGCGCCTCAATCCTGCGGTTTTTACAGCGGAGCTGTTAAGAGCTAGTTTCTCCAGGATCGTGTCCGTCCTCAAATGACCTGATGACACAAAACTCTGGACAGCTGCCGCCATCTATGAGCGACGGCGGCTGGAAGAATACCAGAGGTATTCTTCCAGAGTACCCGCCCAGATTCAAAAGGGTCTTGGTTCACCTGACTGACTGACCAGACAACAGGCTCGCCGGTTGTCTGGTTGACGCCGTCGCTCATAGATGGCGGCAACCGTTCGAGCCTTTCCACCCTGGCATGCCGACTTGCGGCCGGCCAATACTTCATTGAAGTTTCATTCCCACCATAGTACAGCTTCGCTGGTCTTCCTTCATCAGTACAGTAAAAAGACTGAAAGTGTTTTGTTTTTTTCTTGTGCCCGATTGGCTTTGTTGGCGATACAGCAGACAAGGAGCGCTGTGAAAATGCCCTTTTGGTACTTGTTGATTGGTTCCATCAGGTCGCATATGCGTCGGCTGTCGTCGGACTTAGTTGAAAAGGACTATGTAGTCTCGGGGTCTGATTATCTCCGTCCACTGAAAGTGCACCAGTTTCAGTCGAAACGTTCTCAGCGGCATTCAGACATCACTCAAAACGTTGTGTGTGCTGAACCGCTCTTACGGGCGCAATTTTAATATATAGATCAAGAAGATCGCTCGAATGCTCTGACAAAGATACAATTCCTACGCAAACACGCAGGTGAAGTATGGGGTGTCGAAACAAAATATTTTAAAACGTCTTGATATGTCGGTCACCGGTTTTTTTTTTTTTTTTTTTTTTTCTTCCCATTCTGGTTATCGCCAAGCCGAAACTAAAGTTTCGTTCCGGTTTACAAGAAAGAAAAAAAAAACAGTACATTTCGCTCTTTAAGGGGTACTCCACCGTTTTCTTCATAGTCCCCGATTTGCCTAAAAACTTGCTAAAAACACAAACAAACATCGCTGAACTAGTAACCCAAATATGTGGACAAAATAACTTTTTTTCGCGAAGTTACAGAATTTACAATTTTGGTCTTCATCGTGTTTTTCAAAGTGAAAGGCTCTACTGGCAACATTGAAAAAGTGACGTCATGGGTGGGCAGGGGTTCACTCTTTGGGCTGTAGACTTTGTTCCCAACTGATTACAAACAGTTTTATGGTGTCAAATGAATGCATTGGAAAGTCGCTCCAACTCCCGCGCAGCAGCATGATACAAATGCTCGGCATAGTTCATTTTTAGACAGCCCACTCGAACCGCAAGCCAGCCCACCCCTGACGTCACGGCAATGAAAAGCGCGGGTATATTCGAATCTTCGTTTTGGCGTCAGTTTCATTTGCCGATTTCACAATAACTATTCTGAATTTCGTGATAATTAATAGCATACCGGAAAAAGTAAATGACGGCGATTTCGAAAATATAGTTAGTTGGGATTGCTCAAAAAATCGCCGGAGTTCCCCTTTAACGGTTCGAAATCGGGTTTCAGTCCTGGATTGAGCCCCTGGTAAAAACTCTGCTTCTCCATCACACCCCCTAGAGCCACTAAATAAGCTACGCTATAGAGTAACGACACTCCAGACATCTTGGTGCTTAAACTCATGGTGGCCAGTTATCTGAAGCTTTATCTGAAATCGCAGGAAACGCTTTTCCGTCCTTCAGACATGTTAAACAGTTCGCGAGAGAGGAACACGATATCACCTGAGCTTCCTAACACCGCATCTAAAGCTGAGAAAGTCGCATTTTTGAATTGTGACGATCGACAGTTACATCTGCTCTGCACTAAGCACCAAGATACTTTAAGCGTAGCTCATTTAGTGACTCTAGCGCCACCCGAGCCATGAAAGTCCATTTCAGGACACATCAGGCAAACGCGTCGTTTGCTATCGACCAACACACTGTTTACAAAACGAGCCGCCCGCGTTTCCCCACACCGGGTGTGGGCACTGCGTGCGCGCGCAGAAACCAGATTCGCCCGAGACGAAGCATCTGCGCATGCGCTGTGCCGACCGCAGCGGCGTGACGTCTAAAGGAACTAGGCACCCTAGTCGTCCGTACGTCCGTACGGAGCCAACCAAGTGGCGCCAAAAAGTGTATCGTCATGGTACAGTGTTCTAGAGAGTTGTAGTGGCAAGAGCGGCGGCCACCGCGTGAAGATTTCGCGCGTAGACGACACCGTAGCGCTGCTGTTCTGAGCCCTAGGAACTGTGGCAAGAGGCATGGAATAAAGAAGAACGAAGCGCCGGCGACACACGCGCTTCATGTCTACTTCGTTTCAGCTTCGGTCCAGACGCAGCCGATGCTACAAGCGCGAGCATGTGGTCCAGAACAGTGCTTGCACTGCACGAGCGCGCGTGCTTGGCAGGGATGGTGAAAGCCCGGAGCTCGCGCTTGTAGCTTTGGCTGCGTCTGGACCGAAGCTGAAACGAAGTATAGAGCCCAGCGGACATGGTCCGTCTCGTCCTTCCTATACTCCATTTCACCATACGTTGAACCGCAGCGAAGGCTATAAGCGCGAGGTCGTAGCGTTGGCAGCTGCCCTTGGTGCACGAGATCCTTGTGCCGCCGAGATGTGCAGTAGAGCAAGGAGCTCGCGCTTGTAGCCTTTCCTGCGGTACGACACAAGGCGATTGCTACAGGAACGTGCCCCCGTCAGCCTCGTCGTCTTCTTCGCTCATCGCACATCTGCCATCTGCCAGAAATTCTCCTAGGGCACAGAACTCCAGCGCCACTCGTGGCATCTACGTTGACCGTCTTCACGCGGCCCACTGTAAGCGGGCGCCGCTCGTGCCACTACACCCTCTAGAACACTGTAGTCATGGCTCTCATCGACTTCGTGCGTCTGCTATCACATGCAAAACAAATCAAGCACAGAAAAAAAAGTGCAGAATCACGACGCATTTACTGTGCGCGATTGGTTTAGCCGAGCAAAGCAGACGCACAAAGACGACGACCGTCGCGATGGTGCCCCTTTTCACGCTGCTCGAGTGGCCCTATAGACCTTTCCAAAAAGCGCCTTCTGCGCGCTGCCATCTTCGTCTGCTGAGCTGTGGAACGCCTTCTGAGCATGCGTTGTTGGTCTGCTGTGCAGTATATCGGATGCTGCGCATGCGTCCACAGCTCAGTGACTCAGCATTTTCCGCCCGGGCGCTTCGTTCGAGACTGCCGCTGGAAAGGTCTATATGCATGGATCGTAGCGCTGGATGAGGTTAGTATACGGCATTTTTGCAAACTTGGAGCAGCCGATAAACTGCACCTGCATGCGCGGCGTGGTTGAAGGGATTTGGCGACTGTACCCTGAAAACCAAAGCTTTTTACACCCGAGCTTAAAAGAGAATATGGAAGTTGGAGGTTGGGAACTAAATTATCCTTCCCTCTTTTAAGAAATTACGTCCCCATGACATCATTTCTCATTTCCGGTAGCGTGCCCAGTGCCTCGAGTGACCTCTGCCATATCAGTTCACATACTTACTGCGACTTAAATTTGTGACTCTAAATAATTACTTTTGAAGAAAAAAAAAACGGTGATGGTAGTTGCAATACATTTATTTACGTTAGACATCAACAATCCAAAAGCCTGATTTAAAACTACCGTAGTATTCTTTGGTGATTTTGTCACCTTGGACCTTCTTTCTAAAGACCCTGACGGGCGGAAATACACTGAGCGGCTGCCTCACGACCATTCTTCCAAACCAGGGGGCGCGCCGACAGCGTCAGGACGTCACTAGTGGAAAATTGTACATTAAAATCCCGAACGAACGCCCACCCCCGATAGATCGCCCATCCCACGTTAAAAAAAAAAATAGGCGAATGCAACCCATAAAAATATGAGAACATACGCTTATATGCATTCTAGAAGTTCAGATATATTTATTGCACAAATTGAGGGAGAGGAGGATACGAGAGCTCGGGGGGACGTTAGAAAGCCAAGCTCCGATTCGAATGATTAGAGGGTATAGCTAAAGTTACAGCCTTTGTCTCCGCTGCACTCGTCGAACGCGTTCGAATACGAAACCCAGACGCCGGGCGCAGGCGTTCGAACAGCGTTGGCGTAAACACTTCCCTTGGTGGGCGACCTCCAACGACAGGCGTACTTTTACAACGCGAGGTTCGGAACGCGCGTTTTCTGCCGAGAATTGGAACGTGCGTTTCGGGCCTGGAGAACGCGGTGGTTCTGGCTGGCACTGTTTACATCGGTGTAGTCTTTCTCGCCCGCGTGTTAGGGAGCGTGGTAGAACTGCAACGTCAGACCGCGTCTGCCAGAATGAGTGACGAGATGGCTCAGTCGGCGCCATCCACACCGGGGTCGGCTAGCTGTTTGACTCGCCTTGCGAGTTCTAGATGGATGATTGCAGATAAAATCGACCAAAGGGTGGCCGGTCGACATTTTTAAATCGACTGATGTTTTATATGCCATTGTCTAGTGTCTGGTATAAACGATTCCACACTTAGTTTTGACGAGAAAAAAAATGTGGGGACAGGAAAGGTCGTAAAGCATGAAGAGGTGGACAGTTGCATTAACAAGCACTGATGGAGGGGCCACGTTTAAACGTGAATAACTAAAACGATTAAATTAGAATTCTAATACGTCTTAGAAACAAACTGAGGGAACAGCTTGCTAGTAATATATATAGCAATAATATTTATTTACATTATATTGCTTTTTCTAAAAATTGCCAATCATGCTTGCTCGAACGACAAAGGGCAAAATTTTGAGGCCTCTATTTCATGAAATAATTTAACCACCATCATATACTTTTCAGACAGTATTCTACTTATATATGACTATTATTTAGTAAATATATATATTAGATAGCCATGTGATACGGTAGTCGTGATATATTTAGGAAAACATAGGAAAAAATCAAACAACAAAACATTCCCATGCAAATAAAACAAAAACACCACCTTCCATTTCTTCTTAAAGTTGGATACCCTGTCATACACTAGTTCGGCATTCATTTCTATTAAAAACAACTTGCATTATTTGATTGTAAAAGAAGACATGACTCCCCAAAATAAGGTCCTTTTCAAAGCTATACACTTAGCAGTCTCCTATAAGAGAGGGACCCTTAGTTCCAGTTTCACGAAATTAACACACATCTTTCATGTATTTTTATTTAGATGGGGTCATTGACAACTATACTTCGTCTCACCCTACGATGGACTAAAGGAAAAAGCTACGGACCGCCAGAACCAATCATGAGTCACTTAATTGCGCGGTACTTCGCTTCGATGCACGTATCGGTGCCCGCGTCTCGGATCACTGATGGAGATGGGCGGACAGTGGTTCGAATCAAATAGCACTGAGTTACTCATCAGTTTTACATTGCGAAGAAAACCAGGATATACAGGCTCTTTACAGTGTCTAAGCTATAGAAATGATGTAGCGCTTTTTGATTGGGAGCATTATTCGTCCACCCCTAATCAATGTTAGGCATGTTATAGTTTAGCGTGGAACGTGAATGGACCTGGTGGCCCGTGGCTTTGGCATTTAGTCCATCGTAGGATGAGACAAAGTATAGAGCAATCGGTCACACAGTAAAAGTGAGGAGAAACTATATACATCATTTTACATACAACGTACAGAGAGGTATCATAAAAGAAATAACTTCACTTTCACACACAAAAATAAAGATAGAATACTAAAATTGTTTAGGTTGGCTATGTATTTCCGGGTAAAAACAATATCAGGTGAGGGGTGACTGATGCGCCTGCATCTTCGATACTCTCGGTGTACGAATGGATCGTGGCAAGCCGATATATTTTATCCTGCGCGAGGATAACGTTTCGTGAATCTCATATGGTGATCAGATAAGGATTATGAGCTATGACTAAGTAAAACAGTAGGTTAAACACCCCGCGAAGAAAACTGTGATGAATAAGATGTCCCTACATTCAAAATGAGGAGTCCTTGGGAATCAAACTCGGCACTTTACGCTAAGGCTTTCTTCGATGTACCCACTTGATAAAGTTTCTTCTAACCAGATCTGACGGTCCGTGCAATATATATATGTCACAGGTTCCTTCTGTTGATGACTTGCACAGCCGCCACGCGTGCCAAGACAGAATGCCAGGAAAAGCACGCACCGTCAGCCGCTCTTTCTTTTTTCTTTTTTTTTTTTTTGACGATACCGAGAGATCTCATTTTCGTCCAGATACCCAAGATACACGCCTTTCGGTTTCTCGGATAGAACGCTCACCATTGCCCTGACCGTCTGAATAGCGTTTATAGAACGTTCTCTCAGGTTGTTCAGCGTTGCCTGGTGCTTCACGAGTCCGCCAACTCCGTCGCGTGCAATTTCCCATGTCCAGGTGCAGAAAATAACACTGGGCTTGCGGGAAATCGTTCTTTGCAAACTGGTGAAGCTGGTAGCGATTCTTGAAATGACTGGCAGCCTCGTCGCTTACATACGTCACGTGCGAGTACACCGCAACGTTGTCTTCAACCCACTCTTTCACTTTTTCTAGAGCCAAGCAAGCGTGAGCGGCGGCGTCACACAGGTCCTCGCTGATGATGAAAAAGCTGTTTGTAGATTTTCTTGTCGTCACTATACATGTAAATATCGTAACTTGTTTTGTTTTTGTTTTTTTCCCAGTGGTATGCTTGAACTTCGTCAGGAAGCACGATGGTTCAATTTTCAGCAAAGTCGAAATTAAAGACGATGCATCCGCGTTGTATGCACTGCTTTTCATCGTAGATCGCTTTCAACCGTTACTTGAACGACTTTTAGGAAAATCTCAAAATCAATTTTTTTTTTTTTTTTACAAAGTTGTTGGATTTTTATTTTGTAAGCACAATCCCTTCATCCTCTGGGATATAAGTTCCTCGAGTGTAAGAGACTGGCCTTTTGGGAAGTGATCACAGTCTCCTTGAAGACACAGACCTATTAGTGGGTCGCAGAAAAATGCTGTTCATTTCACCAGTGTTGAATGTTGAGCCTGTAACGTTCTCTAGAGCCGCAATACAAAGGTAATAATTGGCGCAGCGCACACGAACGCACACTTCCTGGTGTGGAATGCATTTGACCCATCTAGGGCGCAAGGAATAAAATTTATTTAGCACACCGCGTGAGTCAGGATGCTTGTCTTTGTATACACGAAGGGCTTCTCGGATTGAGCGAGTCATGAAACTCTTTGGGACGAATGTTTTCTCCCCGTCGAGCATGACAGAAATCACGTCCTTCTGGCTGGGACCCATCTAGGGCGCAAGGGATAAACTTTCGAAAAAAGATTGTATCGGCCGTTTTGCCAGAACTAGCGAGGAGTATCATCTGCTACTTCCGTGAACTATTGCGCCATAATCGTGATCTTCGGGAGGAAATGATTGTTACCAGCCACAGAACACTATTACGCAGAAAGGGAATGCTTAATATGTTTATTATAGATACAAATCAGGGATATATATAAGGGAGATAGCTGAAGATAGTGTCGAATAGGAAAATCCCAGTGGCCGATGGCTGCATAATCTTTTCTCGGATCACTAGTCCGTAATATGATATCTCATTGTACGCGGTAGTTTCTCCTCAGTTTTACTGTGTGAGCAATTGCTATAGTTATCAATGGCCTCATCTGAATAAAAATAAGTATATATAAAATATATGTGCTATACCCCATTCACACGGTCAACATAAAGGTACCTTTAGCATAGGTTCCTTTGCTATCGGCGAATCAGCCCGTGCTCTTGGGTCGCGAGCACACGCCACGCACGGAAGATCGGGAATTGATTGGCCGCAGAGAATAAAGGTCCCTTAGCTAAAGGTACCTTTACGGTACTGTGAATCGGGTATTAGTTTCATGAAACTGGAACTTCTCGTATAGGGCACTGCTACGTGTAGGCTTTGAAAAAGGACCATACTTTGGGGAGTTATGTCTTCTTTCTCAATCAAATAATGCAACATGTTTTTAATATAAACGAATGCCGAAATAGAGTATAGCAAGGCACCCAAACAAAAAAAAACGAAGGTGGTACGTTTTTTTTTTTTTATTCGCATCCGAATTTTTGTTTTTTTCCCCATATTTGCTTAACTATATCACGACTATCGTATCACTAAGATACCTAATATATATATATATATATATATATATATATATATATATATATATATATGTATATTAAATAATAGCCATATATAATTAAAATACTATGTAAAAAGTATATGATGGTGATTAAATTATTTCATGAGATACAGGCATTCAAATTTTGCCATCTGTCGTTCGAGCAGGCATGTTTGGCAATTTTTAGAAAATAAATATAATTTAAATAACGATTATTACTATATATCAGAATCAAGCTGTACCCAGTTTTTTTTTTTTTTTCTAAAAAGTATTAGAAATCTCCTAATTTTATCCTTTTAGTTATTCACTCTCAAATGTAGCCCCTCCATCAATGCGCGTTAATGCAACTGTCCACCTCTTCATTGCTTACGACTTTTCTGGTCAAAACTAAGTGCGGATTCGTTTATACCAGACACTAGACAATAGCATATAAAAACATCAGTTGATTTCAAAATGTCGCCCAGCCACCCTTCGGTCGATCTTCTGTGAAATCACCCACATATACTTTGCTTGCACCCGAACCCGCCTCACCATTGGCCGTGAGATAAAGGCAAGCCGCGGGATCTCACGCGGGAATAAGCAACTGACCCAGGGTGAGAAGATGAGCCGATTGGTTGTGGCCTTTCGGCCAGTGGGAAACGCCTAGTTAACGACGCGTCGAGGATTAGCCGCCGGTCCACTAAAAAGGGATGGACCAACGAGCGATTTTGAGTGGAAATGCAGCACGCCCGAGCGCTGCCGACGCTACAAGCCGCTTGCACCGATGTCAAAAGCGAAACGTCACGGCGTTCGAAACTTTCTCTGCGCGTTCTATCGCCTGCTCAACAAATCAAACGGAAGAAATGTCGCTCACCTGCTCTTTTAGTGTGTGTGTCGGTGTTCGTGTCATCGACTACTCTCGAACTAATAATTATTATGAAACGAATTATACTAGCACTACTGGATCACATCCAAGGTGCCGCAATCGAGAATGGCACCGAAAATCTTACTGGTGTTGCAAAAGAATTGGAGGTGCGTGAATACCGGTTCAAATCGAATAGCGCAGTCTCATCTTGTGCTTTAACACTGTTCCGAAAACCGCTTGTCGCGGCTTTCCCTTGCACTGTGAAGGTTACGAATGACGCAGAGCTGTTCGATTCCAGCCGGTATTAGCACACCCCTGAAAGTAATAGAAGAATCGGCTCGGTATCATACACTGTCTCACAGAACTCAGCTTCCATTATATGCCATTAATAAAGGAGGGACAAAATCAGAAAATGTGACGAATATAAAACGCCGGATACTAAATCCTCAAAGGAAGTCAAGAAACGCACAAATAAATTCAGTACAGGAAAAAAAAAACTGAACTAATGGGTCTAGTTTTTGAAATTTGCGCACTGTTACGTCTGACTGCATTAACCTCCTGTGAAGTAAAATTATGTTTCCGAAGTTTATGCAAGTATGGGACATCGTAGAGAAGCACGTGCCAGCGCCAACTTGTTACATTCGCCGCCGTGGAAAAGCTAAACCCCTTTACAAAATACAAGATTTGATTTGAATTTAGCGTGTTTTGGCCCGTATACAACCATTCAAGGCACTGCTCAGTCCGACTTGCGGGTGAAGGTTTCGGCTTTGTGCGTGGCCGGAGAGTCTTGGATCTGTGTAAACGACAATGCCCGCATGGAGCGTATACGTTCAATTAGAGTCGCTGTATGGGTTCCCAGAGTAACGAAACTCCGAAGGTTCGTTCTAGAACAGCGGCGCGGCGCTGAAACCGAAACCATGAAGCCGCCATCTTAGGTCCACGCGTCGACGGGGGTATGAAGGCAATCGTGACATGCATTGGAGCGTGTTGAAGGAGCTGGTTCATTCCGCGATACGCGGAATGGTCCAGCTGTAATCGGCCTTCACCTCACAAAGCTTGCTTGTTGCAGTGGGCACGAAATCTGTGCGTCTTACTATAGCCAGCCGGCAACAGCCAGGCGGCACCAGCAGAGTGAGAGCCCACGGTTATACCCTGTCTCGTTGTAACTTGGCAAAGGGTGAACGATAAGCCCCCCATTGCGTGCCGAAGGCTTCGAAATGCGCAACGTGTACGAGCGCAACCCACACATATTGCAGCATGACGCAGCGAAAAGCCTGATACTTCTTCGAAGTAGAGCCGCGCTCCGGTGATACGCAGTCACGTTCCCATTGGCCCGCCAGGGCAATAGCTTCCGCTGTACTGGCATGTTACGTGGTCACGGCTTCCTGGGATACCCAGTATTTCTTGCTTCAGACACTAGGCTAAGCGGCGCCACCAGAGTGAAAGTTCACGTTTGAACAATGCAGCCGCACTCCCAGGGGTACCCAATATTTCTAGCATCAGTCGCTAGATGGCGCCAAACCAAACAGCATTGCAGGTTGCCTATGGCCAGCCAAGCCTTCTTCCTCCGTCTTGCAGTTGCGTTCTTTTCAAACGGGATCCGGAAGAGTCTCTTTCCATCCTCCGACCTGCTGCTGCACCCAAAAGCGCAAAAAACAGGCACTGTGCCACTAAGTACGCAACCTCCTTGTTTTAGACGTCGGTAACCGTGTGGAAAAGACGGCGCGTAAACGCGCGTTCGATGAGCAGTTGTTTGCTGGACCCAAGATGGTGGCGATTAGAGCCGCTTGAAGCGCTGATGGAAGTGACTCTAGCGGTGCCTGCGTCACGTGATCGCTACCGTCCAATGATGCTCCTGATGCTCACCAAGCCAAAACATGATCGGCTAGAGTAAGTATGTTTTCGGCAAAACGCAAAAAGAAAAGGAATGCGTTACTCTGGGAACCCATACAGTGACTCTACGTTGAATCCTATTTGCCAAGACGATTCCGTCACATTCTCAAAAATACGAACGCGGACATTACGGTGAGTGGAACGAGTAGAGCAGGCGAGCGTTTTTATTTTTGGTTCTCACTTCTAGTACACTCCAAACTCTACAAAATACCCTTTTCAAAAAGGCGCGCCATCTAGTAACAGCTCCGTCAATTATTCGAGCTCACCATTGCTTGAGCACGCACTGTTTATTTATTTTATTTATTGAGATTACTTGCATCGCCTTGGAGGCATTATTGCAGGGAGAGGTTGTCAAAACCATTTCAGATGAAAATACAGAGGGAAACACATTTTCATTAAGCATGTTCCATTCTAATGCAGTTCGAATAAAAAATGATCTACAACAAGAGTTTATAGTTGCAACCTTGTATTGATGCTCAACTCTCTCTGACACGTAGAAAGAACATCGGATGTAATTTTCTTTATTGATGCAAGTTTTATCATTATATAGACAATAAAAAAGTTTTAATCTTAAATTTTTCCGTCTGCATGAGAGCAGTTGCGAGTGTAACCGTTCTTTCATAGCCGTGAAGCATGCTTTGAACGTATAATTATTGAAAACAAATCTGGCGCAGCGACTTCGTACTCTGGGTCCGGACATCTCATCGAACGCCGTTTCGTCGAACACCATTTCATCGAAGCCGTTTCATCGAACGCATTTTCATCGAACGCCGTTTCATCAAATGCCATTTCATCAAACGCCGCCTACTTGAGCAGAAGCAATTCTACATCTATGAAATATTTTTTTCTTTTAGCGCCACGTGGATAGCAGTTTTTAAAATTTATTATAATTTATAAACTTATATATATATAAAAGGAATAAACCTATTTTGTCACCTTCCATTATTTTCTTTTAGTAAATGATGACCTCTGTTAATGTGGCCAATAAGAAACGGGAACACTGAGGACATTTTTTAAAGCCTTTGATCATCAGGTGTAGTGATGAACGCCCGTCCATTCAAGGGCGTATATATCTTCGTCCTTGAAGAGACCTATTCTGCTTCAAGACAAAGCCGTCCTTGAAGCAGTGATCTGTCTCCGTGTCCCATGATACGGGGGAAACCAAAAAAAAAAAGTGTCTCCCCTCTTCGTTCATTCATGGTAACCGACAGAACCGTGGACCTGTCGGTTTAGGGCAGACGCGTCTTTTCTAAGAAAATATATGTTCTTAAAAAGAAAGCCATTCTCCTAGGATAAAATGAGAACACAGGTAAATCGACCAATACAAAATAAAAAAAGGTGCTGCTGTTTCCCTCTTAAAGGGATGAAGGGGGGAAAAGTGTGTGGCCGAGAACAGCCGCCTCCCTCGCCAGAAAAGAATGGGTCGCGTAACCACTCAAGTTTTGATTTGATAGCTACCTTTTATAATTCAGTAGCCAACGTTTAAGTGGACAAAAAATAGACCTGGTAGTAATTCTATTTTTGGTTCATTTAGAGGGGTGCCAAAACTATTTCAAAAGCGATAGTAAATTATGCAAAAAGTATTGTATTACTCCAAAATTCAGTAAAGGGAAATTCGATGAAACCTCGTGAAGTGATTCGATGAAACGGCGTTCGATGAATCGGCGTTCGATGAAATGTCCACTTATTCGATGAAACGGCGTTCGATGAAGTGTCCGGTACCCTTCGTAATCGTTCTAATTTATCCGATAGACTTTTAGTTTGAGGGTCCCAAACTATGCTTGCATATTCCAGAACTGAACGAACAAAAGAAAAATATAAAGTTTCCTTCAGTTCTTTTGGGCAATGATGGAAATTACGACCCAAAAATCCTAACAAGCTGTTTGCTTATTCATTATAAAATTAATATGACTATTCCATAGTAAGTCCCTTGAAAAAAACGGGTAGCGGACATTTCATCGAACGCCGTTTCATCGAACGCCGTTTCATCGAATGAATGGACATTTCATCGAACGCCGTTTTATCGAACGCCGTTTCATCGAATCGCTAAGGGCCGTTTCATCGAATTTCTTTGTACCGAGTTTTGGGGCATAACAGTGCTTTATAGATGTGTTACTTTGTATTTGTTAAGACTAAAGTAGTCACTTGTGAAATTGTTTTGAAAGTTTCACCACCACGAACACGAAACTTGTAAATCCAGGATGCTCTGTGGTATATTACCCAGAAGAGGATCCGGACATTTCGGTGTTAGACGTTGCGGTGTAGAGCGTTTCGGTGCACGGACTTTTCGGTTCACGGACTTTTCGGTGCATGGACACTTCGATGCACGGACTTTTTGGTGTGGAACTTTTCGGTGCGCGGACATTTCGGTGCACGGACTTTTCGGTGAACGGACATTTCGGTGCACGGACTTTTCGGTGAACGGACATTTCGGTGCACAGTAATTCAATATCACGAAGCTTTATTTTTTATTGTAAGTAATAAGCACTACTTTAGGTACAAGTGTTTTTTTTTTGCACTTTTTAAATTTGTAGACTTGGTCATTCATTTACGGGCACTTACTCATATACGACCTAAGTGACTTTGTATGGCGCAGCACCACCCTGCGGATGGACTGGATACGTTGGACGTTAAGTCTAATTTGCCGGTGTCTCCTTTCCAACGTACGCACTAGAGTCTAGACGAAACCCATCGTGTTTTCACGTTGGGTCGATAAAGGCGTTCTCGGCGCTTTCTCTAAAGGTGTGGGCTTTATTATTGGCAACCTGTGTAGGAAAAGCCCCAACACCAAGAAGATTGAGATTGTTGAAAATTACCCGAGACATGTGATGCGACTAGTGCCTACGTTGGAAAAGAGTCACCGACAAACGAACCATAACGTCCAACGTCTCCAATCCTCACGCAGGATGGTACTGCGCCTAACAAAGGAACTTAGGTGGCATATCAGTAAGTGGCCGTAAATAGATGACCAAGTCTAAAAGATTAAAAAGTGCGAAAAATAAATTTCTAGCTAAAACAGTGCTTCTTACGTTTAGAGAAAACTAAAAAGGACTCGTGATTTTAATTGGCCATGCACCGAAAAGTCCGTGCACCGAAATGTCCGCACCGAAAAGTCCCACACCGAAAAGTCCGTGCAATGAAACGTCTGTATACCGAAAAGTCCGTGCACCGAAAAGTCCGCACCGAAACGCCCTACACCGAAAAGTCCTAGACCCACAAAGGTTTGTCTTTCAGTTTGTGTTGCCTTTATGTTTTGTGACTTCGGCCCACTGAGTATGTTTTCAGGTAAGATAAGCAGCTGTTCACCACACACTTTTCTCTCTCTCTCTCTCTCTCTTTCTCTCTCTTGTCCTTTGTCCCCAAAACAAGCCTGGACTGGAACCATCTCGCCTTCACTGTCATTTTTATCACCGACCCATTTGCCAATGAATGATCTTCAGGACGCTTTCTTAATAAGGCCAACCCGCACCAGACAATAGTGAAGCCCTGGGTGCACCCAAGAAGACTGAACCCTTCCGGATCCTCACATAACTCAAGGTTACACATACACGCTGTCAGACATTAAAACACTACTCGCATCCCAGAAAGCACGTCGTGCTTTCTGTTTTTTTGTCGAATTTTTAATTGTGTCATGTGACATGAAGAGGGGTCATTGTTTCATGGCGGCTTTTTTCTGGAAGCAGGATATGTTCACGATGGAACTTATCTCGTCACTGCACCCTCTGATGTAAAAACAAAAAAGCAGAGAGAATTAAATGAAGTTGTGTATAAAAAGTTAAAATAAATTACAAAAATATTACAGGTTGTAACGGTGTTCGATGAAAAGGCGTTCGATGAAACGGCTTCGATGAAATGGCGTTCGATGAAACGGCATTCGATGAAACGGTGTTCGATGAAACGGCTTCGATGAAACGGCGTTCGATGAAACGGCGTTCGACGAAATGTCCGGACCCAGCGCAGCGTTCACCGTCGGGAGGGGAAATGACGTAGCGCGCTCTGTGGCGCCTGTCCACTGTGGCTCTTGGCGAATTCGCGTGGTCTTTCTGCGCGCTCTCGAGCGCTCTTTCCAGAGCGCGCGAAATCGGGTGGTTGAAAACGAGTGCTGTGGCCTGATCGGGTGGTTCATTCCGAGGGCGCCCTCCCTCTCAGAGCGCTCTCTGGCACTCTGTCTGTACCGTCGAGTGCGGAGCGGCGCACGCGTCACGTGGTACTCGGACGGTGATCACGTGGTTTTGTTGACGATGGCCGGCAGTGATCTGTGTTGGTGTGCGGGGTCCGGCATGACGGCGATTGAATCGATTGATATGTGGTTCTACAAAGTGCTTGTGCATTCGACGGTGCGAGGATTACAACGGACGGGACCCATTCGTTTGCGACCGTAACGGGAAAAGTCGACGTGTGAAGTATTCCCAGTGCTTTCACGAGATCGTTCATCTCACGGCGGTGAATCCGCTAAGCCTAACCGACGACGGAACAGCTCGCAGAGCTCGCCGCTGTTTTACCGGTTTTGTGGTCGCTGAAGAAATTCTGAGGTATGGTAAAAGTGCGTTCAAAGGTATGTGTTGTAAATAAAGGGAGAGCCGAATATAATGCACTGTGATTTGTGTCACATTGGATGCTTGCACGATATTTCGCCGTGAGAAAAATGCGGTTTGTTAACCATTTACATTTGCCTGCTCTGTCGTACGCATGACCGCTATCGCAGCGCGTTCACTGTCGAAACGCGATGAGTTGACAACTCTTCCAAACATTGCTTTCGTTCCGTTCTGCAAAATCAATTCGCATAGTGCTGTTTTCTTTTTTTTTTTTTACATGCCATGCCATGTTAAACAATTTACGTCACAACCGTTATTTCATCACGTTGCGAGCGTAAATTTTGCTCAATCGTCCACCGTACGCGTAAATAGTGTTGTTTTTTAATGCATTACCAATGTCAGAAATTTTAATTCTGTGACTGGTTTGAGAATCTCGGAGCGCTCTGAAGCCAGCAGTTGTAATCGGCTGAAAGGGATCCCGAGTAGCTCTGGCAGCGAGGAGGGGGCGCTCTGCTGAATCGAGGTCAGAGAGAGAGTCGACCACCCGAATTCACCATCTGTCAACTTCCGTGTAGATCTCTCAAATCCCGCAGATCAAGTTCGGCGGAGGTGGAGGCGCTCCACGGGGCGGTAGCAGCCAGAGATCTACGAGCGGAAGATGACCAAGTCGAGCCAGATCTGCGAGCGGAATATGCGCGCTCCAAATGGAGCGGTTTTTGGAGCGCTCGAGATCTGCGAGCGGATTCACCATAAGATCGCCAGGTTTATCAGCCCGATTAGCGGTGGTATCGCTTCATTCTAGGAAAAAAAATCTATCAAGTGTACATATGGTACTTGTTAAACTATCTGATAAAGCGTGCCTTGAACATAGCCGTCTGGCGTCTGGAAACTCAGAGTATCGCTAAACGTTTGTGATGCTAGACCATTTCACGCATGCAGCACGATTGTTTAGCAATTCGCCGTAATTTGTTTCGTATCACAACCAATGAAATTGGGGCACTAGCCAATAAGAACGGCTAATAAAAAAAATCACGAACCAAGAAATGCGAACATAATAAGGCACGTTCTGGGTTTCTTGAGCTGGTATAGCGACCGGGGTTCGCTTTTGTTGAAGATACTTCATTCTATCGATGATAATTCTCAATGTGTGCGCTGTACGGAGTCTTTGTTTATTCTTGGAAAAACGAAATTCTATTATCGGCATCAACCACAGTGGGTGTCAGGGTATGCGCGTGACGTGATTATTATCCAGCTACGAATACCTAAAACGTATAAAATATGTCATGTATGTTGGCTGACACGTTCCAGACAGAGATTTGTGGCCAGTCTTCAAAATAGGTCAGAACCGTTGTTAGATTTAAGAAAGCCAAGTTATGCTTCGTGCTATCAAGAACTGCATTTAAGCTATAAATGCCCCAGATACCGAAACTAAGACATAGCGCTACCAGAGAAGTTCTTTTGCCAAGTGACGTCGGTAGCCACTTTGGGAGCAGGTGACGAGAAACCGCGAATTGGTTTGGCAGCGTCGCGATACCTTTGGCTCGTGGGGTCTTCGAAAAGGCGTGTCACATTATGACGTATCTTAAAATGCGGATCTTTGGGTTCTTTGTTTCCTTATAGTTTCGATATGACAGGCTGTAGACAACCTGAATTGTTCGAAAGCAGTCTAGGTTGTCGAAATTGAACTTGTTCTAAAAGTTTACTCCTGTATTGTTTTAAATGTGTTGCTCGATTTTTGGTATACATCGTCAATTGGTTTTAACCCCATATTCTGGGGGACAGCACCATTTTGTTTGATTTGCATATTCCTGTACTGTGCGTTGTAGATATCTGAGCTGTGACGCGCGAAAGCTATTCTTAACTGCATAACATCTAAAACAATCAAATTTAAGATATCTTCTCAACCATGCTCCGATGTATTTATAAGATTTAGGTGCCACGGACGGCCTGGAAATAATAAAATACGAGCTTAGAAGTTATGCCAGTCTCGCGATGGGCAAAGCAATCTCGGATTCTGTGTTGTAGACTCGTATCCGCGGAGGACTCAAGCATATATTCAACGCCCTTTCAGGTTTGCCGGACATCCAGGGAAGGAAGGCACATTGTTCGGCTACAGCCTCGACAAGGTGAGGCGACGCAAGACCCTTCGCGTCTGATGCACACGTGCCACTGCTTAGCGCTTACGGAAGTCCGTTAAGCAACACACACGAAATGCGATCTATTGATGGAGGTAGTGACAAACTGGATCCAAAACCTCAACGGGCCGCGGGTAGATTTCGTTCCCGCTTTGGGCTGTTTAGGGTACAGTAAGTCTGTTCCTCCACACACGCACCCATGGTTTCTTTATACTTGTATAATGAAAACGTTCTCAGGTATACGACCTACAAATGAACCAAAACGCTTCCCCTCGTGCTAAGGAGTGGCAGCCGGCTTGATAGAGGAGGCGTGGTGAAACAGATTAATCAGGTGTGCGACCCATTTCCCCTCCCCCCCCCCCCCCCCCCCCCCCCCCCCCTTTTCTAGCTGCCTTCTTTTCCGTGTGAAGGAAATACATTTCAGCCGTGGGTTCCGAACGTCTGGGCCTGTTGGCTGAAGCTGGTTAACTAACCGCGGTTAACCGGATTTCCCTACGAGGGGGAATTCTAGGTCATGTGACCGGCAGAGTAAGGACGGCGGGGAAACATGGCGGTGCCCCGGTGAGTGAGCGCCGCTCGCTTTGGAACTAATACGTCGTTGTAGCTGCAATATTGGGCGCGTTTGTCAGCAATGAATGGTGCAGGAGGCTTTCGATTTGCCTTACCTCACTTAAAACGCAAAGCATGAGCAATGACATCGCCGCATTTTAGGGGCGAAGCTCCTTAGGGGCTGGCCATGTTCGTCCGCCGTCCGTTGTCCGCCGTAGGCCGGCGTCGGGTGCTCGTGCTTCTGCTCGTGAGATCACGTGCTCACGAGCACGTGAGCACATGCTCACGTGCTCGCGTAGGGCAAAAAAAAAATTGAAAAAAAAATGAAAAAAATTATGAAAAAAGAAAAAGAAGAAAAAAAAAAGAGTAGGGGGTCTGAGATGCCATCCCATCTGTCTGCTTAAAAAAAAAGAAAAAGAAGAAAACCACACATTCTCCTACTGACATGAATGAAAGGCCCGGCATGCTGCGGCTCGGCGTCTACGCAGACAAGCACCACCAGAGCTTCGCCCCAAGCAACATCATTCACCACGTGGAGATGCGGTCAATTTTTTAGATAGTCTTTCGATTCTGGAAATTCCTAAGCCTAAATTAACGCGATAGTTGTCGGCATGGCAACGTCTTTGGAAAGTGGATTGCCTTGACTCAATGTGCCGGGTACTGATAGCACACAAAAGCAGACAGCGTCCCCATAGTCCTTTTGCTAAATTTTCCAAGCACCGAGGTGCATGCTACGGGTGTAGTTACACGCGCTGCGCGTGCTGGCGTCTGCAGTAGTAAGTATTCTAAAGCAAAAAGCCTACAACAAATTTTGCCGTGCACGCGCGTTCGTCAAAGATTTATTATGATTACTTACTTCGAATATTTTATAAGTGGAAGGCCAGCGCGCGCGGATCGTTGAATTACACTCCAGTGTTCTCCTCGATGTTAGGGTAATTTACTGATAGGTCAATTTTCACTGGAGCCGAATTACAGGTTTTTCAATTTATGATGGTGTTATATACAGTTCTTACATGCTGGCCAACCATGCTGCCGTTGTACCGCCCGCCTTTCACTGCTCACTTCTTCCTCGTCGTTTCTAGGACTGAACTTCGTCGTCCTCTTTCGAACTTGGAAGGAAATTTCTACGAGGCTTGTCTTCACTTCAGACAGCCAAATATTTAGAAATTGTTCAAACAAGGGTTGATTTAGTTTTACCTTACCGATTACCTGTACCACGAGCAATAAAAATTGTTTCTTGAGCTGGGTCGCGAAAGCACGGTAGCGCGCATTTTTGGGTCCCCCCATTTCGGGAACCTTTCCACGGAAGCCACTTATATTCGCTACAGCCAGGAGGTGACACCAGCTACCACCCATAATAAAACACGGAGCTATCGCTCATCCAGCCCTCGTCAACTTGGCTAGGTACTTTTAGGTACCCTAGTAGGGAAGGGCAGTTAACTTTTAACCGCGGTTAACGTTAACCGGCTTCGAGCAAACGGGCCCTGGTAGTTGTTAATCGACAACACATCGTAACCCCCCTCCCCCTTTCCCATGGAATTTCTGCTCCCATTTCTCGAAGGCCAAGTTCTCGTTTGTAAAGAATCGGTGAATTTTCTGCAAGCCACAGAGAAGAGGCAGTAAGATAGCCATTGGTAAGAGTAGCAGGCAATGCCGGACATACCTGAGTGGCCAGAGAGCGCCTCACCCTGATGCCGCTGTTCCTTCCTCGCAAGGAGAAGACGTCGACCTTTACTTGCTCTGATTGGTGGGATATAATGGGCAAACACAAAGACGGGAGCCTTTGTGTGCACCCACTATATATATATATATTTTTTCCCCCAGTCAGAGCGTGGTGCTGTTACGTCGCTGTACCTTCCGCTCAAGAAGCAGACGCCGCACTCACCGTAATGACGTTTGTGGTTATCATTTACTTTTGAGGTATCGACGTTAAAATGAGGTCCCAGGTGGTGGAAACTCTACGAAATAGGCTGTTGCGATTGAGCAGGTGGGTTTTCTGGCCGAAGTAAGGGCCAAGATTACACAGAAGGGACGCTATGCGATTACCGGTTCTTTTAGTCAAATCAATCACGAGGAGCGCAGTCAGCATTTATTGATTGATTTTAATGAAATAATTAAACAGTTTTTATCAAGCTAAAAAGGAGCACCTGACGACTTGTCTTTATGTACGACTTGTATATTTGGCGCAGGTCGTATGAAACTATTTCTTTAAAAAAGAAGAAAAAAAAAAAGGCAAAAGCGTTAAGACCTTACGAATGAGGAAATCTACAGAGAGGATTCCAGCATCCGCCTTGCTGCGGGAGGCAAAGACCACTCCCTGTGGTGCGACTGTGGCCAGATTTAGAGCGTGGTATATAGAGCAAATATTCCACTAGTGCGGGGTGGTGCTAACAAAGTTCTTACATGTCTCGCTTTACAGTGTGAAGGTGGTTGTCTCTACGAAGTCTGCGTTCAGCTCGCCATCGTCATGTGGGGAAGCAGGTCATCAACAATATCCAAGAGATCGGGCAAGCCGTAAGAAACTTCCGTACATTGCAGCGTTATGTGCACAGTCTAAGGGTTGTTCAACGTTCGTGTTGATTGTATTTCCTGAAGCCGAGACGATAACAGAGATGAGTCCGCGGGAAAGTCGTGCGCGACACACCGCGTGACAAATAACGAAAAGAGTAGCTGCGGGAAGATAAAGGGCCCTAAGTGCTTTCTGCAGAAGCTTGTTTTTGATGGCATATTGTTTGTTGGTCTTTAGTCAACAAAATGACCAGTTCTAGATGACATGATGTCATAGTGAACTCACAGCGATAGAAAATACACGGGCACTGGAAGGGGCATTATCGGGTATCTACCACATGAATCAAAATTGACCTATGAAAATAGTGAATTGCGTGGAGATTCTGAACGTTACTATTATTGCTCGTTTCAGGCGCGTTGTGCATTACATTTTAACGACAACGTCAAATGTTTGGTGCAGGAGACTTAATAGTGCAATTATTGTTTTAAAACGCCTTCCGACGGCGCCCCCTTGGTGTCTGCTCCATTGCGCAGAAAGAGGGGCATGTCACGATCTTCGATTAAATTTTTAATAAGGAAGTCGGCCGCTCATGAGTGTACTTTCGCTTTTTAGGATGCTTAGAGCCAGTAGATTGAGTTTTCTTGATAAATAGACGATCTTGTTATCCACTTGAGTTCCCCCCTTAAAGGGACACTGACACTCCCCAAAATGTTTGCTTTATTTTTGCCAGGCGATTCATTATGATGTGAGAAGACTACCCAATCAACATGTTGCTACAGCGTTACGTATATTTTTAATAAAGTCAAAATCCCAACTGCTGGAAACCGAAACCGAAACTGCACTGGGAAGGAAGAGGAAATATAAAGGAGGAGTGCGTTGGCGAAGTCGCGTGGCTGTGCAACTTTTTTTTTTTTTTGTCTTCAATCAAGGTGTTTGCGGGTTTTTAGAAGCCACGAAAAACGGGTATCATATTTCTTTTCTATTTTAGTATTGAATGTGTGCCTTCGATGACCCACGACTTTGATTATATTTGGTGGTTGTGTCTAAACCATAGATAACGGCACGTGACCACAGAGAAGAGAGTGAGCGCGACTCAAACCGGACAGTTCTTGATCGGCGGTTTTCGGGCGGAACGACAACTAATTTCGAACCGCAAATTGTGTTCTGGGTAGTTGGGCTCTCATATGCCATGTACAGATAAGAATCTTGGCGAGAATAAATGCCCTGTCAGTGTCCCTTTAATTAAGGGAGCTGCCACCACCCAGCGTAAAAGATGTTGAAACATATTGCTTTATTTCTATCCACAACGATGGGGAAAAACAAAGGAAAAAGCAGCTTTTCGCAGCTCGATCAGCCCTTGGTACCCCTACAAAGGCAAGCAACACGAACACAGGAGGAAAAAAAAAAGAGATATAAAAAAAGACATCAATCAATAAAACAAATAAGCAAACAAATATATACATTGTGAGGTATGTTTAAGTAGCAAGTATTATACAATATTACGTAAATAGTTTTTCTTCTCAATGACATAAAATCGATTTCTAGTGACGCGATATAATTTAGAAGCTCGGGAAGTGCATGTTTACTTTTTGACGTCCAAAGTTTTTTTGGTGATTGTGATATACGCAGGGATGTGTCTGAAGGTTTGACGAATTGAACTGTGCAATGAAGGTCGCAATGGTGAGAAATGTTTGAACTTTACTTTCATGGCAGATTGGAATGTTAATATTATCCTCGAGAATAAATAATTGATGCATCAAGTATGAAGTATTTATCAAAGAGAGGCAAGGACGGGGAAGTAAGAAGGCGCTTGCTATGGTTCGCAGATCTTTTTATTTTTGAAATTTCCGGAGTATGTTTAAATTTGTTATACCAGTAGATTCCCAAACTGGATGCGCGTAGCATAAGATGGCATAGAATAGTGATTTAAAAAGTTGCATTTTGACACTTGGGGGTAAAATGTTTTTTTTTTCTATGTTATGTTATCACTCCCAATATTCTAGCAAGTTTAGTTGGACACGTCTCTAATATGCTCGTACGAAGACATGATAAAAAACAAATGCACCAAGAGTTTTTTACATTTTAAACGTATTGTATAATATCAGGCCATGTTTGATGGGAGGAGGATGAGTTAAGTTGAGTTCTTGAGTGTAGTTGAAATATTATACATAGCCTTGCTCCTGCTAGCATTTATATGAAGGGAGTTATTTTCACACCTTATCTTTAAATTTGAAAGGACATTATTTGTTTTGCTAGTAAGATGCTCACTATTTGAATCAGAAACAATCATACTCGTATCATCTGTATAAGTAATACAATATACAGCAGAGTCACTGCTAAGTATATCATTTATGTAAAATAGAATGAACAGGGGACCTAGGATGCTTCCTTTGGGAACGCCGCAATTAATATTAAGGAAAGAGGACCTACGCTCGTTTATGGAAACATATTGGCAACGGTTCTCAAAATATGACTTTAACAAGGTAAATGAAACACCCTGAAGGCCACACGAAAATAGCTTATCTAAACGCATACCATGGTTGATGCAATCGAAAGCTTTACTGAAGTCAAGGAAAATATCAATTGTTGATAAATGTTTCCTAAATTGTCTAAATTAATTTCTTTTTGGTGCAAAAGTGCAGACGCGGTGGACCTAAATTTTCTAAATCCAAATGAGATTCTATTAATAGATTATGGTGTTGTGAGGAATTCGTGATCCGTGAGTGCATAAGCTTTTCTAAGGCGTTGGAAAAAAATTGGAGGAATGAATATTGGACGATAGTTCTCCTTATGTGAAGGAGTGAAGTGGGAAGCCTATCAAACGGGCTGCAAACACTGACACGACCTGGCGGTCGAAATGTGAAATAGAGGAACGGGGACTAAATGAACAAGGCTGGTGTTGCGAATTCTTCTTCGTATGTGGCTCGTTGGTCGGAAGTGGCGTTGGCCGGCCTATCTCCAGCGTGCCCCCCCCCCCAAAAAAAAAAAAAAAAAAAAAAAGAAGCACACAGAAATGGCTTGCGAAATTCAGCGACTTGTCGTATCAAGCTGTCACTTTTCTCGAAGACATCTTTTGCATACTAAAATTTCAATTCCCTACTCCCAACAAAACGAAAATGATAATTCAAAAACTGAATTGTCCAATGGCGGAGCGGCAGCTGTTGGAAGGAGATCGAATGACGGCCATGTTGCCCAGCTTATTCAGAGATGGCGCCACCAATGCGGCAAGCCGCGCGGCGCGGGTTTCAATTCGAGCTGATAATTAATTCCTCAGCTCGGGCTTTCAGCACGGCGAGCGTCACCCAATAGATAGCGATAAATAAAACGCGTTAGATGTTGCTTTACAAATCCCTTACCCTTATTAACAACTGTTTCTTACTTTCTGCATCTGAATTCGCAGTTTGGTTTGTCTCGAGAAACACGAGAAGCGTATTTCCACTGGCATTGATGAGGGCCAGCGCCCCCAATGCCTGTGCTCACCGGCGTTTGTCGGCGTTGGTGGCGCCATCTCTGAATAATCTGGGAAAAACATGGCCGTCGTTTGATCTCCCTCCGACAGATGTCGTTCCACCATTGAAAAAATTAAATTTGAATTATCATTTTAGTTTTATTGGGAGTAGATAATTTAAATTTGAGTGCGTTAATTCGATCAGTAAAAAAGTATTTGAGAAATGTTACAGCTTAATGGGTCTACTCTTTGATTTTTACGGGCCATTTTGGTGCGTAATTTTTGCTTGTGGTGGTGGTTGGGAAAGGGGGGGGGGGGGGGCACGCTGTTAGGGTAGCCCTAGGATCCGTTGCTGTAAAACAAGTTGGAAAAGTTGCCGCCTGCACGTAGGGAGGTAAAATTATCAGCAGATGTGCATTGAGCAGGTCAGTTTTACGTTGTGTGAATTTCGAGTCGTAGTTCTCTTTCGGGTAAAAAAGTAAGCAACGAACTTGCCACAGTCAACGTCGGGCGCGTTTGCAGACGACAAATTTAGCGACGCTACGACGCTATTATCTTGTGGCGCCACTTCCCAACAGGTGTTCCACCCACGAAATGAGAGAGGCCAGATCGAAGCTAGCATGCATGCGTAGACGTATATTTACGACCCACGAGAGCTACGCACGAAGAATGTACTTCCGCGTCCGCTTTCAGGGGATAAGAACAAGCTGGATAAAATACTGAGGAACATAGATGCACAATTCAGTATAAGCACTCGGAGACAGCTGGCGACGACGGATAGAGAGTGGCCGAAGGCGGTTCGAGCCGAGGGACACAAGCTGAAATTGAACAATGGCGAAAATCAATGGTGGAGAAACAGAGCCTAGCGCTCTACAGGAAATACAAAAGTGAACCGGTACCATACGGACAGTACAGGGGGGATAGATCAGTGCACTGCGATTTCAATCTCGAACCGGTTCCCTTCTGACCCAGAGGCGGTGATACGAACTTTACGGCGACGACCCAAAATGCACACTATGCGGTAAAGGAGAGGAGACTGAGGAACACGTCTTGACCCAATGTAGACGCCTCGCGTACACTGAGCGAAACGACCAACGGGGAAGTCTGGAACGGGCTTTGGGCTACGGGGATGAGGGCGGCAAAGGTGTCGAAGATCCCGAGGATCGTCGTTCCACCCGGAAGGATGCGCAGAAGATGACAGACGCCACGAAGCGCCGCCTGGTGCCATGGACAAGACTTTGCCGCACCATCAAAAGGGAACTCTGAAACGCTTGAGATCGTGCAGTGTGCTGTGCCCTGAGCAGTGCTCACCAGAAGTGACTTTATTTAATTTTACTACGGTACCAGAGTCACTCGCAAGAGCGCCCGCCCTGTTCTAAAAGGGTTCTGGTACACCCGACTTGCTTGCTCGCTTACTTCGCAGACAACGAGTGCGTCGTCTGCTCGCTGCGCCTATCGGGAGATGGCGCCACAAGGTAATAGTGTCGCTAATTCGGTCCTCTGCCAACGCACTCGACGTTGACTTTAACAAGTTTGTTGCTCTCTTTTTTTAGGGGCGAAGCTCCTTAGGGGCTAGCCATGTCCGTACGTCCGTCCGCCGTCCGCCGTCGGGTGCTCGTGCTCCTGCTCGTGAGCTCATGTGCTCACGTGCTCGTGTAGGGCAAAAAAAAATGGAAAAAAAATGAAAAAAAAATGTCAGTTCAGCGTCCGGTGATCGTGCTCGGTGCTCGTGCTCGTGAGCTCACGAGCACGTGAGCACGTGCTCACGCTCTCGTGAAGGGCAAAAAGAAATGAAAAAAGATAAAAAGAATGACGAAAAAAAATGTTGCGCAGTCCACAGGATTCGAACCTGTGCGGGGAGACCCCAAGAGATTTCTAGTCCATCGCCTTAAGCACTCGGCCACGACTGCGGGACGAGTAGGGGGCTCTCAGATGTGGTAGTAACTCAAGAGCTGGGGATGTCATGGATGAAACGTTGCATGTAGCCTCTCAACGTCCATACAGGAGAGGGCGCTGCAGTCAAATGCGTATATAATCGCGTTAAACTTTGCATGCATTGGCTGAACGTTTATAGACGAGAGGGCGCTGCGGTCAAATGCTCAAATGCGTATATAACCGCTTTCCATACCACACATTCTCTTTCTGACATGGATGAAAACGAACGAAAGGCTAGGCATGCTGCGGCTCAGCTTCTACGCAGACAAGCACCACCAGAGCTTCGCCCCAATCAACATCATTCACCACGTGAAGATGCGGTCAATTTTACTTCTTTTTTTCAAAAAGATAGATACGTTTTGAAATTGCACAATCCCAAACTGACATGTTCAATGTTCATTCGCAGAAAGTTTGAGTTTTCTATGTGCACCGAACTTCTGGCTTATTTTACAGCGTCGGATCATCCGGAGCCACCCTATATTTATTGAGTTGCCTGCCAATGCGAGCATATACGATGCACGGTTTGTCCCGGTGACACTAGTCGTTGTTGTCGTTTCAGTTACAATGAATGCAACTGACCCAAACGTTGGTGAAATCATTAAAGGTTTCAAGTTTCGTCAATGCCGTCGTATAGCCCATGGTTTTCGTAATCCACAAGACATCCGTTCACTTTATATCCACGACATAACAGTCACGGAGAACACCGCGGGGAGTCGAGAAGCATTAGCTTTCTCCATTCGTGACCGGAACCAGCTCTAAAGGCCGGTTCAGACACTTGCGTTTGAGTGCGGTTGACTGCGTTGCGTCGAGAACCGAAAGTGAGTCACCGACACATCTGTGCTTCGTATGAAGCGTGGAATCCAATTCAAGGAATCATCTTGGCACGCGATAGAAGCACCAGGGATGTCCTGCTTTCTCGCCGCCGCAACGCAGTCAAACGCAGTCAAACGCAACTGTCTGAACCAGGCTTAAAATGTTTCTTCACCGACTGGTGCCACCAATGTTTGTCGCAATTACGAGCCTGTGTTTACAATGTTCAGAGCACCCGCTCCGGCCATTGACAAAGTGGGACCTGGCTTTTCGGCACGCGCATTTCGATTGGTGTTCCTGCAGTTGTCACGAGACCATACGCTTGTTTCTTAAACAATCAGGTGTTGTATGAAGGACGAACACAATATGTCGTTTTTAACACCTGAGACTGCGGTGCAGAAAAGGAAGAAAACTTTTAGTCGAAGGAACAGACACAGAAGAGAACGTCGCAAGACGTTAAGACGTTCCCTTTTGTGTCTGTTCCTTCGACTAAAAGTTTTCTTTCTTTTCTGCACCGCAGTCTCAGGTGTTAAAAACGACCTACCACCAGCTCGCCTAGCTGTGCACTTACAGTCTGAACACAATATGTACATAACGCGACATTGCTATCGCGAAGAAGGAGTGCCGGCTTTATTTCTTCTGTTCTTGTTTTTTAGAATCGAAAAAAAAAAAAAGATGTCATCAAAGTTACCGGTGTGAACCGAAGCCCTTCTTTGGGGAACTAACTAAAGCGGTATAATTAGTTTAAGCCAATATCCTTTCGAAGTAAAATGCGAAGTACCGATATTGTATTCGCGCTAATGGTCTACACTATACAAACATGCGGTGCGACTATGAGCCGTACGACGTAACCTATTTTACAACGATAACTGTTGCGGACTCTCCCCCCCCCCCCCCCCACACACACACACACACACTAAAACGGTGTTGACTAAGGGCGTCGTGTATTTTTGTTTGAAAATGTCTTTAATAATAGTAAGATGAAGGAAATATCAGGGCCAGGTCAGCTGGGCTTAAGCCGTCGGTGCTGTCCTGGGGTGGGGGATGGGGATTAAATGAAGTGAGTCAGGTGAGCCTCCTTAATGAACCGAAGGAGGGAGTCGAATAGCTCTTTTCGATGCTTGGGAGAGCCGGATGGTCTGGTCCATTCCGCCAAGCTCTTGGGTCTTTGATCCTCGGGAATGGTCTGTAAGATTTCTTCTTTTCTCTCAGAAATGTTTATGCAGTCCCAGAAAACGTGATTTTCTGAGGCCACGACCTTGCAGTATCGGCAGAGACTTTCGTCCATGTCGTCTGCAGGGTCTGAGTTTCTTCGTTGTACCTTTTCAGTCGTTGCAATTCTTCCAAGCGTACATTGCAGTACGTTTAGGTACCATGGCGGTTCCCGTGCGTAGTCGCCTGAAGCAGACCCTGTCCCATCGGGAGTAGGGTCCATCCGTCAAAGGGTGTGAGTCCTGTTTTCTGAGTGCATGGAGCCTCTCTCGGCGCTCTGTCCGCTCATCGTCCTTGAGGGCTGTAGGGTCTTGTCTTTCCGAGGAGCACGTGAGGCCACCATAGCTGGGATCAGAGAAAGGAGAAGAGAGCATGACCCGTGCTGCGGCATGTGCTGCCTCGTTCCCAGGAATGTTTTGGTGGCCTGGGATCCACCTCACACTAAGCTTTGTTTGTCGGTTCATGACGCGCGCTTTGATGGCCTTTGCAGTCTTGTTGGAAGTGGATGGGTTCCTGCATTCTTCGTATGCGGCCTTAGAGTCCGTGTAGACGAGGCATTCTTGTTGAGGGTCCGAGTTTTCAACTGCCATAAGAATAGCCTTGAGTTCGGCATCTCGGGAAGCAATGGACTCGTTTAGCTTTAAGAGGGCCAAGTTTCCCTTGCTGTTAACTGTCGCCAGAGCTACGACGTCTTTGGAGACGGCCGCATCCGAGTAATAAACAGTCTTTCCCGATTCTACTTCGGCTTGCGCTTGTTTGAGATGACCCCTTGCCATAGTACATCTTCTATTTTCTTGTTTTTTGCCCATATTTTGAGGGGCGGGCTTTGTCTCTGTAATGAAGGTGTCTTCCCATGGCGGGGATGCAGTTTCATACAGGTGGGTGGCGTATTGATATCCTAGCTTGTTAAGAATCTTTCTCCCCGCCGGTGTCTTCTGTAGTCTCAATACTTGGCTTAGTTTGTCCTCAGCCGCAATTTTCGTTCAGCCTGTTGATATCGGCGATTTCAATCAAATCTTCAAGTTTGGTACACTTAGGGAGCCCAGTGATGAGCCTTCTGGCGTTGTTGTTCAAACGCTCTAGTCCGTCCTTCTGAGCCCTAGAGAGGTGAAGGTAGTTCCACCCGTACATTGTTTTTGAGACCAGCAGGGCACGTACAAGCCTTCGGAGGGTATGTTCTTGTGCCCCCCATGATTTGCTTGTGACCTTGCTGATTGTATCAATGGTGCTCTTCCATGTCCTTCTAATGTTATCGTACCATTTGGTCACTCGGCCGTCTTCCTGGATTATCACGCCAAGAATTTTGACTTTCGGGACCCTTTGAATGGTCGTTCCGTTTACCTCCAACCGCATTGAGCTAAATCTTTCTCTTCCCGTTTTGTCGTGTATCGTCACGTGACATTGAACGCCCTGATGCCACGTAACATCACGATGTAACCCTACGGAAAAAAAAACAGTAAAACCTTTTGTTAACTGGATTATAAAACGGGAAACGAAAAGTTATACTGTTTTTTTTCTTCGGTAGGGGACGTGACGTCGTGATGTCATGTGACGTCTCAAAGAGCGCCTTTATTTTTTTATTTTTGTTATTTGGTTAGTGTTTGTAGGATGTTGTGACTGCGATCGAAACCAGGTCTGGCTCGCCTTTCCTTCTAGTCTGTTCATGAACTGGTGGCGCTCCTGGCGGCGGGACCGTATGCGCCGAGAAGTGGGCGACCAAAGGTCCTCCCTGTCCCGCTGGGAGGCCGACTACAACCTGCAACCGTGGACCACGCTCTCCCTCTTCGACGAGTACCTCGAGATGGGTGAGCGCCATTTTCGTTTCTTTTTTTGTTTGTTCGATGATCGGAATACAATTTGACCCATTACATTTAACTGTTTTGCGTTAGTAAAGCGAAGCACGGAAACAGTTTCAAGTGTCTTTCATTGATTGTACGCTCTAAAAAAAAAGTATGTGAGTTTACTTTGTACCAGAACAAGCCGACAGCTAATCACGAATAACAATAGAAGGATTCCAGCAAATAAATCAAGCCTGACTCACATGGTGCGACTAATTATTTGCGATTTCGCAGTTGCGACGTCGCTGGTGCGGCAAAACAAAAAAAGAAGAAGAAAAGAAAAAGGAAATGAATCCTAGGAGAAGCCCGACGTCGCCCTTTGCGAATTCGTAAGCAAAATCGCACCATGTGAATCGGGCTACACGCGGCAAAAAAAAAAAACGAGTGAAGATAACATGCCACGCCGCGCGTTTTTTAAGCTGTCAGCTGCCGTTTCTGATGAATAAGTGTACAAATCGACATTCGCGATGATTATTTTACGCCGATTTATGCAACGTCACCACACGAGTGTCTGTTTGCAAGCAGCAGATGCGGAAGGTGTTTTTTTCCTGCTCTACGCTCTGGCTTCGAATAACGCGCGAATGTGAGCTTCACCCGTGGCGGCGTTGTTTTTGTCGTGTTTTGCAGCGATTCAGTTCGGCTTCGTCACGCTGTTTGTGGCCGCGTTCCCGCTGGCCCCGCTGTTCGCGCTCCTCAACAACATCGTCGAGATCAGGCTGGACGCGTACAAGTACACTTCCCAATTGCGCCGACCGCTCGCCCAGAGGGTGCCCAACATAGGTATGTATTACGCCGGAGATTTCAGTGCTTTATGCCACAAGAAATACTCCCTAAGCTCTACTAATGTGTCGCCAACTAACCCGAATCGTAGTAATGCGCGCGCTCGGCAGTTATAGAATATAAATTTATGTTTGCGGTATTCATTTTGTTTTGTAAGTTTTTTGTAAGTCGTCTGCTCTGAAGTGTAACTTGCTTCTTTGTTGGTATTTGTTCCTCGTTTATTAAGCGAAGATTTTTTTTTTTTTTGTGGCCGTTAATTTTGAATTATTATAATTTCCGGTCTATAAGTACCACCCTCCTCTCAACGGCTGTATAGAGAAGAAGAAAAAAAATTGTTCAGCCTTTCCACTCTCGTGAAGAAGGAAGAGCAGCGGAGCTGTACTCGATACACTGTGTGCTTCTTCGTCGTCGTCTGTTTTTCGCGCTGTTTCCTACGATGAATTCCCACCAACGCGCCCAACTATCCATTCTTCTATTCTTCTATAATAGCTGGAAAGGTTGCCGTCATCTACGAGCGACGGCGGAAACCATACTGGTTGTGTTCTTACCGCCGTCGCTTATAGATGGCGGTAGCTGTCCAGGTAGGTTTGTGTCGACATACACGGACACGATCCTGGGGAACCTAGCCCTTAACAGCTCCGCTGTAAAAAGTGTGTACATAAGGCGAATTTTCGTGTAATCCGGAATATATAGTGGTATACGGTCGGCACGGCGAAACTGCACTAAGAAAGCCCGCACACTGGTATTATGATCGCACAAAGTGTTAATTGAAAATGAACGTTTAATGAGGCGGACTCTTGCCTACAAACCTAAAGAGAAAGGTACTAGCATGTTGCGTCGGACACGGAAGGGCGACACACTAGGCTAGAGAATGTCCTGAACCAGAACACATGATGACAGACGAGAATGGGCTCGAACCAAAAAAACAAACAAAAACAGCATTAATTTATAAAAAAAAACACTTCCAGAGGGGTTTGATCCCCTTTATCTGCGTGGCAACCGTGTGCGTTGCGAACTCCGCCAAGCACGCAGCAGTAGCGCACAAACGAGAGCAAGTGTCAATATCCTAGAGTAGTGGTTCTCAACCACTGATGATTCGGGGACCCCTTGTGGATCGACGGAGATGATGGAGTGCCCCGTTCGTCGTGAGGGGAAGGGAAAAGTATAGTTTAATTATGATAGTGATTTAATAAATGAATAAAACTTTGGGCTTGCGTGGAGTACACTTCTCTCGTTGACATACACACGAGAAAACTCGCCCGAAAATTGGAACGTGTCATCTCAATCCTAAAAAAAATACTTCTTTTATTGCCGGGCTTGACTGATGAGGTAGGGATTCGCGGACCCCTAGAATGCCTTCGCGGACCACAAAAGGTCCGCGGACCCCCATTTGAGAACCACTGTAGAATGGGGGCTCTGTCGAGCACAATGAGCTTAAACACAAAATCCCAAATATATGGTAGTTCTACGCTAAAAAAGAACGTGGACAGGAAGGAATACACTAGGTTTCGGGCAGACGCCCTTCTTCAAGTGACTTGAAGAAGGGCGTCCTCCCGAAACGTTGTTTATTCCTTCGTATGCACGTTCTTTTTTAGTGTAGCACAACCAAATATTTGCGACTTCGTGTCAATATCCTCGTCAGCGAATCGAACGAAAAATATAACAGCCGTGGCATAGTTTTGGAGCTGAAATCCATGCTTAAAAATGGAAAGAGAGAGAAAACAAAAAATCAGTTGCGCCGTTGTATAAAACGAAAAAAAAGTGACGTATTTAAAAAAGGTCAAGTACGTACGAATTCTCGCAAATAAACATTAGCACAGAAAATTTCCCAACTTCTAGAATTGTGTCCTAAAATTGTGGAAATAGCCGAAATAGTAAAATCGATAGATGCATAAAAAAATAACAAGGGGTCATAATTTATAGCAGGTGCTTTTAAGCACCTTTTGTGCCTGCCACCCGACTTTAAAATGGATAATAAATGAAATGAAATTCATTACGGTAAGATGCGTGCACGAATGCTGTCTTCCCTCTGTGATGTCAGCGAAATGATACCTGTGCACTGGGTAGCGCAGTCACATCATATCACTCTAGGAACCCGGAGGTCGAGCTCTCCCGTAATTCTAAAAGTTATTATGTTGCGGCAGACTAAAGTTGTTTTATGATCGATCTCATTACTTGAACTTAGCTTTATTATCTTCAATTAGAGAGCAGTCTCCTCTATACATTTTTTTAATTTAAATCCCACCATTTTTCTTTTTTGCATTTTACGTGTTTTGTAATATACAAAAATATGTTTGTTATTGGTGCTTTCAAATTCGACATTCAGTCTGGCTGCGTTAGTGCTTGTGCGTGCTGAGAGTGACATCAAGCCGCTCGCTAATTTTATTTTAATGACTACGCAGGTGCGTGGCAAGTGATCCTCAAGGGCGTTTCCATCTTCGCGGTTGTCTGCAATGCAAGTATTTCCAAATTCCTTTTTCGAGAAACCTTTCTGGCTGCAACTCCCCTGTCGAAAAGAGAGAAATTACGAGGCTCTTTGAAAAAACCACAGCCACCGACAAGGGGAAAGCGGCAGGGGGGAGCTTCAGTGGCCCTGCCTCCAGCGCAAGCTTTTTATACCTCGACAACGCTTCGTTTTCTCGGGCACCTCGAGCGCGCGCGCACAGCAAAAGCACGGCCATAGCCTCCTATTTATTGACAAAGCCTGGCAGATCGCCGTGACAAGCGGCCGCCGCAATGGAAAAGGTGGAGCGGCAGGCGACGGATGAGAGGAGAGCCACGTGTACGTGACTGGCGCCCCGCTGCGGCGAGACGCCGAAACACACTTCTCCCGAGCGAACAAGTGTGTTTCGAGTCCTTGCCGCTGCAAAAACTGTGCGCTGACGTCCAGGTTCCCCGAGAAATGACTCTTTCATGCTTTGTGCTACCAGATCCTCACGCTCCAAATCTGCGACCGGGCACTTTATGGCTCCGTCGTCGAACTGCCAGGCTTTGTGAGTATAGAGAAGGCTACGGCATGGGGCGCGTGGTGGAGTCCCGGCGCTCGAAAGACACTCCCTGCTGTGCTCGTTCTGCCAGGGACTGTAGGTGTGAAACGGAGTTTTGAGTGAATGGCGGACATTTTGTGTGGCATGTTCGTAGCTAGATAGACAGCGGTATTCTTGAAGCACTATCTTTTGTATTTAGTGGGGGGAAAACATCGGATGTTTCAACTTACTAAACTAACGCATATAATACGCAGACACAAAACCGCAAGAACAAAAGATGCAACGCTTTATTCAGATGCACCGTACTCCCAAACAACACATGTTAGGATGCCTGGATAGGACACGCATATATGTAAATGCCACATAATAAAATGTCTAAGAAAAGCCTAATATTTCTTGTAGAGTTAGTTATTTTGAGAGCGGTTCCGAAATATTCTTCTATTTTGGGGTGGACGTCTGGCAAGACAATCATGCTTCGGAATTGCTTTTTGAAACTCAAGATGTTTATCTCAACAAAAATATTGCGTCAAATATTTTTTTTTTTTCATATAAGGCTAATATTGCGATATTCGTACCTTATTCGGGCACTTAAAACGCGTTCTATTAAGCAAGTCATGTTTATGACGTAGCAGCTGAGAACGATTCACACTTGTGACTACTTATAACCGAGTAAATTACTATTTCTTGTGACACCTTACGACTGGACAACACACACTGACACGCTGGCATCATCTGTGAGGTGGCCCTAGAAGGGCTTTTCCCTAGAACCAAGGTTTCGCGGTATTGACGAGATAAAATGTATGCTTGCTGTCGGTGAGAAATGATCGTTTATAACATCGTCGAACGTTTTCACAAACCAAGGATGACGCGCGAAATACTGTCCAGACCGGTTATAACGAAGTTGGTTAAAACGAAATAGCGGCTACAGCGAAGCGATCACGATTTCCCATTCCCTTTCGCACTTCGGTTATAACGAAATAGCAGATATAGCGAACTGATTTCCAATTCCCGTCGACTTCGTTATAACCCGTCTCGACAAAGCGCGGTTCAAACAGGCCCGGAGAACGGCGCCCGGGCCAGCCCGGGTGCCGGAACCCGTAGTGACGTCAGCGCTCCCTCCGTACGGGCGGTGACGTAATTACGGCCTCCGGCACCCGGGTCAGGAGTTGAAAAATTTTCAACTTTCTCCTTCCCGGGTCGTGACGTAGGTTTCCGTATTTTCTCCGCGGCCAATCAGCGCGGCGCGATTCCCTCCTCCGCCCTCCTTGCCACCGGCGTTCGCGTGGTTCCGCGTGCAATTGCCTCACACCACTCACACGCTCCGTGCTTGACTTCCCGCCCGTCTCCGACGCGAGGAAAGCTGCGGAAGCTGCAAAGAGTGCCGCTGCCCCGAAGAGGGCTGAAGTTGCCGCTGCGTTTGACGTACGCAAGAAAACCTATAAATTAATTCAGCTAGTTCAGCGGTACCCCTGGATCTACGACAGGTATCGTAGCGACCAGAAGGACCAGGACAAGCGAAAGAACTCGATACTGCTTTTAACAATTTATTCACATGGTTTCAGAGACACGGGAGGTGGTTGCAACCCGATGAAACGGCATCTTCAATGCAAATATGAGTGGCCTTCAGAAAGGCCGTTTGTAGAGGCAGGCAGTGGTTGGCTTGCTGGCTGCAAAGAGACCGGAAAGGCAGTGAGATGCACTTAAAAGGTTAAAATGGTCAACGACACCGGTACGCGCTGTAGATGAGTTTTTAGGCAGTACTGTATGACCGCTAGCCTAGGGTCTTTAACGTGCACCACGCAATAGTGATACACGACCGCACGCCGATACGATGCTCATCCAGATCGAAGCGGGCAGGGGTGGGGATTGAACCCAAGATCCCTGGGTTCTGCAGCGCGAGCTTTCGTGCAGAATTCACTCACAAGCAGCTTGCAAGCACACATCCTAGCTAGCACAAAGGACAAGGAAGCAGAACGGGCTTCAGTCATACATGCACTCAAAGGAGCACAACACCGTGACCAGGTTTTGTGAACAGAAAGAGTGTGTCGTATGAGCTGCACATGTGCATGCCATTGCTATTTTTTTATAGCACAGACGCAGTAAAATCTGACAAGCGTGTGACTGTTACGAAAGCTGCTCCCGTGATCCTGCCGCGTTAAAAGTGATCTAAATGTGGTTTCACTGCGGGAGCGCACGCTCCACGTGAGTATTCCTGCGAGCGACGCGCGGGCCCACGTGGAACGCCACTTGATATATAACATGAAAATAATCCAAAATAAAAGGCAGCACACCCTACCTGGCTCGTGACATTCGGAAGCCCTCGAAGAAGACCCGGCCGTCGGGGTCTTCGTACATCTGTCTCACGATGGTGGCGTACTCGCCGAGCGTTTTGCGAGACTTCAGGAGCTCGCGGACGGCCTTCCGCTTCTTTTTCTTCACACTCCGCAGGTACTGCTCACACGCAGCCGCGAAAGTAGTCAGCCGACGCTAGTTGATAGTTCTTGCATTTGTGACGTACCTCTTCGTAGCCGGGATCCTGCCGAGACGACGCCATCGCGAAACAAAGCGACAAAAACAAGGCGCCAGTGCCGCTCTAGACGGAGCGCGAAGCGTGGCTGGCGTGGCTGTGTGTGTCGCCTGCCTCGTCCAGAGCGTCTCGCCAGTCTCGCCTCGCCCGCGCAAGCGGCGACGACCCCGCTTGACGACAGCCGTTGATTGGTTGCCTGGGGAGCCGCCGTGACGTCAGCTCCCGTATACGGGGGCCCGTGCCGCGCGCCGCTCAAACCAAACCGCGACGTCTGCTCCCGTAAACGGATGCCGGAGGTGATTACGTCACTACGGGTTCCGGCACCCGGGCTGGCCCGGGCGTCGTACTCCGGGTCTGTTTGAACCGCGCTTAAATAGGAAATATACGGAACCGCCAGGTGTTCTACGGCTACACGATAGGTGGCGCCAGTGTCTTCTCGTGCTGTAAATTATCACAAGAGGTCGTAATGCACTCGGTCGGTCGTAAGAAGTTGCAAGTGTGCAAACGAGCCTTTTCGCCTTGATGATGACGTCAGGGATTTTGGTGTATAAGCGTGTCAACCGTGGTGCATATTAGAAATCTAAGTGTACTCATCTCAGCGTCGAATTTTGACGATGATGATGATGATTATGATCGTGATGAGAGCCTCCTTTCGTCGCAGGCATTTCTTATCGCCTACACGAGCGATTTCACTCCCCGAATACTCTATCGAATGGTACACTCGGGAAGCCACTCGCTCCGAGGCTACGTCAACTTCACTCTGGCCGTCTTCGACACGAAAGACTTCGACGACGACGCCCGTCCCGAGAACGGTACCCTGGACGGTGTTGTCGTCAAGCAGTGCAGGTGCGAAATGACTTTTTATTCGTTTCATTTCTTCGTTGGCACGTGACGGTGGCGTGATCCGAGAAGAGAACACATGCATATGGTTCGCTCATGCCTAGCTGCGTAATCTTCGAAAATGTCTAATGACACTTTTATTTTTTTTTTTTTTTTGTGACCAATGGGACTGTGACACAAGTAAGATACATTCCTCAGACAGCAGAGAGTTTTAGGGAACTGTTTTTGCACATCCGATACGGTATACGATGGGCCCTCCGGTCCGCACTGCGCATACGCTACCACAGAAGACTCGCGCATGCGCAGTCCATACCGGAGTGCCCTTCGGGTGCGCAAAAACGGCTCCCTAAAACTCTTTAGTGTCTGCATACTGTCCTTTCTATGGTGTATCAGCGGTGGGACCGCGGCTTTAGATTGTATACAAAGCTTGCTAGACAAAAGAGGGCGCACTCTTTGAGAGATGCCGGGGCATGCCTTTTTGCGACCCCTTGAAAGATGGTGGCACGCTGGCTTCATTCGAAGAAACCTCTCGTCACTCCAGCCAATAGTACCATAGGGTCTTTCACGATACAGTCTGTTCAAATGTGTTCTCGATCGGTCGCGTACTACTTCTTTAACGCATCGTTATCGGGTATTGTTGTCGGAATGCAGAAACAATCGACCATGTGCTCTGTTTCACTTTAAAGTCAGACCGCTGCAGTTGCTATGCGAAGCGCAAGTTCGTCTGCTTCGCGCATAGGAGCTGCAATGATGTCAAAACGCCGAGCCCTTATTGGCTGATTGAAAAAAAAAATGTAGTGGGTAGACCTCAAGGCATCTAGCATTGAGGTCTGCCCACTAAACTTTCAATCAAAGCCAGTCAGAGCTCGGCGTCAGTCTGACGTCACCGCAACCCCTGCGCAAGAAGCAGACGACTTGCTCTCCGCATAGGATCCGATGGGGCCGATCGACCAGCTCCAAAAGGGAATCGTCACGGCGCTCGTAGCCTTTGTGCATTTTGCTATCACCGATTAAACCAATCACGCCGCTATCTTAAGCTTTTTTTTTTTTATGTGCGCGCTTGGTTTAGCCGGTGATATGCGGAGCGCAAGTCCGTCCGGTTCTTTCGCAGGGGTTGTTGTGACGTCAGAAGGCCGAGCTTTGATTGACTCTCATTGGAAGGATAGTGGGTATAGACCTCACAGCAAAGCTGCCTTGAGTTCTAATCACTATTCTTCAATCAGAGCCAATCAAAGCTCCGCCTTCTGACGTCACCACAACCCTGCAAAAGAACCTGCACGGACTAGCGCTCCGCATAGCAAACACACAAATCAAATGAGCACCGTGACCGTGGCATATGTTCTTGAGCTTCTTTATTGGCTATATTGAGTCGTAGTGTCGGCTTCAGTTGGACAGAAAGTAAAACAAAACATAAAACTCCCTTTTTATTATTTTTTTTTTTTTTCAATTCGCGAAACGTGGTAGGTATTTGGACTACAGGGAGCCCCCCGGTGGACCCTCCCAGTATCAGCTAACCCTCACCTACTGGCACATCTTCGCTGCCAGACTCTTCTTCGTCGTTGTGTTTGAGGTGAGCCGATTCTCTTTCCTACTCCCTTTCACTCCAACCCCGACCGCTGTCGACGCTACGATCATAACGGAGCCAAATCAAGCGGAGCCAAGAAGGTGTACCGTCATGGCGCCCGTCGTTCTTGTGCGCTTGCTAATAGAGAGATTTAGGGAACCGTTTTTAGCACATCCGATACGGCATGCGATGGGCCCTCAAGAATGCGCACTGCGCATAGGCTACAACTGAAGACTCGCATATGCGCAGTTTGTTGATTTCCATCTGATATTTGCGTTCAAGTGAAACTCAGCTATTACAAAACATTTTTGATTCTGCCGAACGCTGTACTGCAGCTTGCTCGTTTCGGGCGAGTCTCTATTCCCGTAAAGCTTGTCATGTTCGCGTTTCTCGCAAATGTGATTTGTTATCGGTCAATGCCACGATCTGATTCAATGCGTAACCATAAGAATCTGCTCAAACTCTCGCCACGCGTTAAAGGGCCACTGACCACCCCCCAATTTTTTCATTATTATTTTGCCAGGCGATTTACCATGGTATCAGAAGACTACCCAATCAATATTTGGCTACAGCGTCACGCGTATTTTTCAAAAAAGTAAGAAAAAGAAAACGCAACTGCTCAAAAGCCGAAATCGAAACTAGACTGGGAAGGAATAAGAAATATCAAAGAACAGTGCGTTGCTGAAAATCACGTAACTGTGCAACTTTTTTATCTTTTTTTTTTTTTCATTCAACGTATTTGCAGTTTTTCATAAGCAACAAAAAATAGGTATTATATTTATTTTTATATACTTAACATTGAATGTGTGCCCCGTATGACCCACGACTCTGATTACGTATGGTGGTTGTGTCTAAACCATAGAAAACGGCACGTGACCACGGAGAAGAGAGTGAGCGCGACTCAGACCGGCCAATTCTCGATCGGGGGTTTTCGGGCGGAAAGAAAACGAATTTCAAGCCGCGTATTGTGTTCTGGGTAGAAGAGCTCTTATGTGTCATGCACAAATGAAAACCTTGGCGAGCATAAACTCCCTGTCAGTGTCCCTTTAAGCTTTCGGTGACATATAATACTCCGATTTCCTCGGAGCAAACGGCATATAAGTTTTGGGCAGTTTGCATTAGTGTGTTGGGGCGTCTGACCGTGACTTTATTGTAACTGACACTACCGAAGTTTTATTTCGATCGTGTTATTCTCGGTAAATGAATTTAGAGTCGAGTAGGCCCTCGGACGCAAATCTAACTTTACAGTTATGTCGTTATGTGCGATTAAGTTCGGACTGGTATGACCAAAACTTCTTACTGTCAGCAAAAAAAAAAACAAAAAAAAAAAACGCAACGTGGATCTAAATTTGGGTGATGATTTCGACAAAATAATATTGACAAGTTTATATGAGAGTGTTTTAGTATATCATCTAACCACATTTCGTTTTCTACGCGAAGAAGCGATGTGTCCATCCACAGAAGGCAAAGCGACAACGGCCGCAACACACATACGACTTTCAAGAAAGTCATCAGCTAAAATCAGAACGAAAGAGAGAGACAGAGAAAGGAGAGGGAAGGAGGGAAGGAGGAGAGAGAGAGAAAGAGAGAGAGAGAGAGAAGGAGAGGGAAGGAGGGAAGGAGGAGAGAGAGAGAAAGAGTGAGAGAGAGAAAGAAGAGGGAAGGAGGGAGGAAGAGAGAGAGAGAAAGAGAATGGTTGTTTTGGAGAGATTGTTCCTTTATCTTTCACAAACGATGTCCGAAACGCAGTGCAGTTCCTTTTTAAAGTTTTATTTATTTCTCTCGGGTGTGTGTGGATTCTTAGCACGTGGTCTTCAGCATCACCGGCCTGGTGGCCGCCATCATTCCGGATGTCCCCCGCTCGGTGCAGCAGCGAATCAAGCGGGAGCAGATCGTCTCCCAGGAGGTGTTCAACGAGGCCGACCGCGCCTCCGCCAGCAGCACCAACCGACGGCGAGGCTCCAGAAGCGCAAGTGCTTCCGTCCCGATGAGCAAGGAGTAGAAGACAGTCATCCGGGACAGGTCCTCGTCGACCCGTTCTACATGGCGTCCTTGCTGAGCTGGAGCACGCGGATGTGCTTCATAACCCAAACCAAACCTTACCATACATATGGAACAGCAACCCGCTTAAAGCATTTTTAAATAAACTTCGTTTGACCTTAAGTACGAACGCAGCCGCGATGCTACGAGCTTATGTGACCAATCAAACAGAGTCAAAAGTCCACCAACGTGGGGTCCGTTGCGTTTCTGTGCGTATTCTATTGTCGCTGAACCAATCGGGAACAAGGAATGCCCAGTGACTTGCGTTATTGACGCGATTTGATTGGTCCAATCAAGCTCGTAGCGTCGGCTGCGTCCGGACGTGAGGTGAAACGAAGTATCGAAGGCATGTAAGCAAATACCTTGGTATGAGCGTGTCACCACACCCAGAAAAGTGGCCAAACAGTTGTGTAGGCATTTTCCTTCCTATCTGGAGAAGACTATCAGTAACTCAGTCGTGGAAGACGGCCGTTACCCCAGTAACAAACAATTTACCTGTGTTTGTCGTTCAGTGTGAAAACGCTTCAAATTGTTTATTACTGAGTCGACTTCGAATGGAACGTGAACATGTACTACTTTGGCGTAATTGTTGTGCCATCTCGGCGTGTTCTCTTTTACGCATTCCTTCGCCGAGACAATTAAGAGCCTTGTGTGTTGTTTGATAATAATACAGTGTGCACCGAATCTCATGTTGAAACGTTTATAATTGTCCTGTTTAAATGTAGTCTGCAGTTGGCATAATGAAACGTAGCAAAGCCTTAAGTTCTCAATTCTTGTCCAAAAACGGGTGTTACATTCTTAAGATAATGTATATTATTTATTGCTACCGTAACCCCTACATTTTGTGTAAAATCGATTATTGTATGACTGACGAGAAATACGTGTTTTTGAATATAAAGTTGTCTTTTAATCATGTTCGATAAAAAAAAAATATTGTTTGACACAAACAAAAACACAAAAAACCCCACTTACGTTGGCATCTAATCGCACACGCTTTGGATGAATCTTCAAATGTTTCGGGACATAAAAATTTTGATAATAAGCTGGTTCCTAACATCATGGCCGGTATAGTACTTCTTAACAAAACATGCGCAATACGAGTGCCTGAACGAAAGTTAGCTAAACAACACTTGTTCCCATACACTGATATTCAGTCGCATATTTACCTCTTAATAAATGACGGCCAACAACCGGTGCAAGTCATTTTTTTCACATATATAGAGTGTCATGAATATATAGCTCGCTGTTAAATGAGCCAGAAAAGTCAGCGTCTCTATGTAATAAGCACACATATTTATCAAAGGCGTATTTGAGTGGTAGAATTTTGCATTGTCTAAATTCAAGGCGTAGCTCTATTCCACGAATAAATTAAAATAACATTCTTGACACTTCCAACGACGGCCTCACTCGAGACGACCTAGTAGCACGAAAGTCGTGCCTGTGGCGCCATCTCCCAATAGGCGAGGCAAGTAGTTTATTCGAAAGCAGACGACGCCGAACGACGCGGTGGCCGTCGTGTGCTTTAACTGAGGTCTTGCTGCTGCTATTGGGAGATTGCGCCAGAAATGCGACTCTCGGGTTACAGTGAACTAGATTAGCGGCAGTGAAAAAAGCAGCGGCCTATGCGTTAGGCACTTCGTGCAGAACCTGACAGATGGCGCTGGCGCTCCATTCCGGAGCCCACTTTTGAAACTCTCAAGGTTGTCGTTCTGATTTTTCAGGGAAACAAAACTGCACCTTTAAATTTTAGAAGGCGAAAACCGCCTCTAATACATACTTTGGTTAAAAATTTGTGCTCGTTATGTTCCGACAAGGAGTTTCCGGCATTATTTACCACGACACCCTCAATTTATGACACCCTATACACGTGGGCTTTTTATGCGACAACATGCACTGCATGTTTACTGCAAAAGTTGCTTTTAAACGGCATTTCATGATGTATGCTTATAAAACTGTGAGCTCGTCACAAGAAAGGAGATCTTTCAAAGTTTTATCTTCAAGAATAAAATTGAGCACTTAGCTTCAAGGGTAATAACGCGGCGGGTTTATTGTTTGTGCGAATATCTGTTATTTTCTATGGGTGTGACTCTCGGCGCCATCAGAAAATCCATCGGGACAAAGCGGTCGCACCTAAAACCAGTTAGCGCAGCCCATACGCGACCGGGCTACGGGTCGTCCCGTCGAAAAAAAATTCTTAGCTGATCAATGGACCTTTTGTAGAAATACGCGGTGCGCATGCCCGGAGTATTTCATGCGCCTGGGTTCGAGAGTATCTAGTTCCAAACAATCCGCCATCTTGCATTTCTCGCCTTTGAGCGGTTTCGCTGTGCCGACCTCGGGGCGGAAGATTACGCACGATGGGGACAAAGGTGAGCTTGGGGGAGCCGTATCTAGGTCACATCGCCTCAATGGGTGAACAGGATGTAGCTGACGTTTTGGGTGTGGAACGGGTGGGAGAGGCCTTGGGCGCGCGTTGTTTTCCAGTCACCTAGTCTCGAACCGATTCGCGTGTCTAGGTGGCAGCACATATTCGCCAAGAGGTCCATTGGTAGCGGGGCAGTCTGTCACATAGAGCATTTTGTCATGGGGTAATTCGTCGCGGTGACAGTTTGTCAGACTATTGAAAGAATATTGTTTTTCCACGCCATTTTTCTAGTGCCGAGCATATTTCTCCCTAATCGAAAACCTCGGGTTGAGGCCCTAGTGATACAAATGTTTGGAGTCTCTTACAATAGCTGGTTGAATCGCCGTTACGTTCTCAATAGACGCTGTCTGATTTCCCTGGACTCCTAACAAAATCTGGGTACGAGTCGTCCCTTTAACTAACAGGAACACATCAGCAAATATGGAAGTTTGTCAAAACGTATTTGTTAAGAAATGGTCACTCTATTCAATAGATACATCTACTCGTAGCGAAATGTTTCGGGCGCACGCCTCCAGCACTGCTGACATCTGTCGACTGTTGCGCCAATCAGGCACCTTTGGTTAGCAGATGGTCGCCGTAGGTAGGGTTGTCAAGTTTTTCATTTCTACCTTTTTTTACAAGTACATCTGTTCAAAGAAAATTCTATCCCCTAATGCACCTTCGTCGGCCACCTGTGGAAAATTTTAACTTGATACGTTTAGAAACCGATGTATCTCTTCAAACTACAATCGATCCCTTTCACTCACCCTGTATGTTGCTTGATCTGGCTTAATTTTTTTTTTTTTCGCGTATTGATGCTGAATAAAGATGTTGGCTCCCGCAGAAGCGGCCTCGCTATTTTGTGAATCCTGCAACCGTCGTGATTGCAAACATGATTTCAATACCGAGGAGATACCAGGACAGGTAAGATATTGCGAGCAACTTGGCTGGAGGCGATCGGGCGTTTGGCTCGCATCAAGGTTGTCTAGGTGTGTTCCCGTCATTTTTCTTTGGAAACCGAGTAGCTCAAGTTCTTCAGTGCACCTGGCCCAAGAGTCTTAGATCTATACTCTGTTCATTATCAAGCTGACACTGCACGAGAGTTCGAGGTTGCCGCTTTGAAGCGGTCTTCCGCAGAACGAGCACTCGCGCTAGAAATACGCGTCTCAAAGCCAGGACACGAGCTAGATCGCGCTTGTATGTTTGACTGGAGTCTCAGTTTAAGGGGGAATGGAGTATAGGTGCTTTAAACGCGCGTCATTGCCGACCTTCTCTTGTCTTATTGAGATGCCGAGGTACTCAAGTGGGCGTTCACGAGCCTCCACAATGGCCTATGCTGAGGAGGAGGACACAGTTGCACCTTAAGTGGCAATAACCTGTCCTGATGTGGCAGTGATGAAGTGAAGAGAACGGAATAAGAGGAAACAAAAACTGGAGGTCGGCTATGGCGGCGCCGATGCACAGCTGCTGCAAAGCGTCCAGTTCACACGGTAGCGGAAAGGTACCTTTAGCTTCGGTTCCTTAGCTGAAGGTACCTGTAGTAAACGGCGTTCTGAATAACACGATAAATAAACGCACCACTTTGAGTTGATGTCGATTGCATTCCTGCTAAACCGTGAGAGGAGCACGTGTTAAACAATTATTTCTCAAAATCGGTTTGACGCGCAGTTTTTGATTATTGTGTGCGAAAGATCACATTTAAAACCCAAGTATGATTTGTGTTTGCTTTTGTGGCACTTTATTTTTTTTCTCTAAGTCTAAAGGCGCAGCTAAATGAGTCTTGCTTTAAAACGTCCGACCTGTCTGACCACACTGGCCCTAAATTATCTGCGTTTACAAGTTTCCATTGCGAGGTGGGCGACTTTTTTCTGTTTAGCAGCTCCAATTTTCCGCAAAGTTCTCACTGAAGTAGCTAAATAGTGCCCGGCAGAAACAAACTACGTCGGAGTCTCACGGTTACGCCAGTCACGCTATCGAAGGGATGGACGACGACGAGCCACCGGAGCTCGCTGATGTTATTTTCCCACGGGCGGATAAGGGCCCAGGCTTCGGATTCTGACCTGTGAACTCGAGCGCCTTTCTTCCTGGTGCCGCTAGTGCTGGCGCCACTAGTGCTTGGGCTCGAGTTCGCCTGACCGAAGGATCCCGGAACCATAATGGATGAAAGTTCCTGGGCGGGAGAGTGGGACAACTTGTCTACAACCTCGAAAAAGAGATCGCAGTGGTCCATCGCGTTTGGGTTCGTACACTGATCTCAATGACAATAGACCGATCTCACCAGGAGTTGCGCGACGCCACCGCTGCCGCGGTGCATGCTGGTACCTGTAGTTTTCCTCAGTTTTCCGGCCGCGTCAATGCGCATTGTACGCCCGTCCGGCGTTTGGAAATTTTCTGGTTAGCACGAGACGTTTAGCCGGGTGTTTACTCATGGTTTTCAATGGGTGGCTTCACCCGTTGTATGCCACGGTGCTACAATGACAGCACCAGGCAAAAAGGCCTCAGATATTATGTCTTCCCGAAAGAAAGCAGCACGGCAAAGAAAGGTAAACAGAGCCGGACAGAGCGGCAGGAAAAATAGCCTTTTTCCATTTGTTTCGCGATTTCCTTCATAATTTATATCCACCTATTGCACGTCAGCTAAAAAGTGTAAGATTACAGGGCACGAGACACACAGCGTGCCGAAGTGTTCCGTACGTTGGAATACCTCTGAACATTCGCTCCGTAGCGGTCTATCCGTTGGTCTATCTCCACTAAGTTTGGTGAGGCCGTTTTGAATACACTTTTTTCTCAATGAATTTTGGTGGTTATAACTGTTAATGTGACGACATGTTTTAAGCACAACTGTGCTTCAAAAATCAGGACAATCACTCAAAAAAAAGAAAAAAAAAAGCTGCGATTCTTGATATGCATCACTTGAAATAAAACAACTTTTTTCGGCAAGCGGTTTTCATTTTTTTTTCATACAAAACGTAAAAAAAACACCACATAATGCAATTTAGAAGTGCAACACTTACCGGCAGAAATGTAACAAACGAGCCTAACCTATTTTGTGGTGGTCTATTAGGCTGGCGCTACTGATCCAGAAAAAAGCTTCCAACGTCGGGCGACTTTTAGCGTTCGGAGCTTGCGCAAACAAAACGAAGCTGAATAGAAACTTTACACGAAAAATCATATCCACCCCAAGTTTTCAGGTATCTTGCATGGTTGCTTCTTTTTGAGAGATGATAATTGTTACGGCGCATCAGGCATGGCCTTTCTGTAGATCATTTCTTCTCTGTGTGCAGGCTTCTCCCCGCAGTTAATCTAGACCCTGTCGCGCAGGCTGTTAGCCAGAATGAAAAAAACTTTTAGAAAACTATCGCTCACCGAGAAAGTCTAGTTAGCTCCTCTTACTTCATTGTTGATTAAACGTTATGCACAAGACTGAACACTACCAAGCTCAGTTTTTCACTAACACATTTGACGCTGTTCCACGGTGCTACACAAAGCCGATGGTCCCTCGAATTTTCTTGTTCTTTGCATTCAACTAGATGTTCAGTTTTCAAGTTAACTGAGACATCCGAGCAGCCGGAAAGCTCGAGTAGTGGCGTCGTTGTTTTTTTTCCTGCGGCCGCAGTGGGACCACTGCGTGAACGGGAGTGTGCTCACGCGTTCTCGAAGACGAAGAAGCAGACTGACGCCGAAGCAGACGACAAAGCGATTCTAAAGCGATAAGACGACTGCAACTGCTTTTCTGCGCTTGCTGACAAATTAAGCCTATCAATGCTGAATGCTGGGCTAGTTGGTATTGGTCTTGGGTTGCCAAAGCCATGATAGCGCTTTTTAGACGAGGACAAAAGCAAGAAAGACAAGACAGACACGAGTGCTGACTGCAACTATTTAATCAACATGGAAATGAGGCATATATACACGCTTCGAACCTACCAATCAGCTAACCGCAGGCCTTACCGCCTGCTCGCATGAACTGCACCTCCTTATCGAAAAGGTCGATAGATGCAACGCTGACACACCCCACACCTGTCCTTTTTATCTCGTCCGCTTCGATAATTTCCCTAACAGTTCTATTTTTATGTCTAGCCAGCACTGAACATGAGTCGAACAATGGTTTGCATCCGCAATCATGGCAATGCATTGAAAGGTGGCCATCCCGATGGCTTTTGACGTTAAGACAATGTTCACAGGAGCCTGTCGTTCAGGCATCTCCCAGTCTGACCTAGATATTTCTTACCACATGTTAACGGAATCTGATACACCACGCCCTCTACACAAACGACAAACGGATTTCTATGCCTTATCATACAACCCAGCGAGGCTTTGCGGAAAGGGTTCGTCAAATGGCTCAGCCTGGCGAGCTTTTCTGGCGCAGAAAAGACCACCTTAGTATTTATGCGGCTTGCTATTTTCTTTACGTTATGTGCCGTCTTGTGCATATAAGGCACGACTGCAATCCTTTGTTTACTCCTGGCCTCTTCTGGACGGGTGTTGCCCCTTTGCTCGAAGCCTCTTAAGGATCACCTCCGCTACCGAAACCAGTACAGCTTCCGCGTAACCAGCCGCCAACAGACGTTCCGACTGCTCCAGGACACTCAAATGTGTCACATGGTGACATGACAAGCGTGTGAAGGCACAGAGATGCAGTACTTTGGCGTGCCAAGGAAGCTTTGATCCCGCCGCGAAACCGGCGAAACTTGCTTTCGACGAGTTCTGGCTTTTTTCCTGCTGCACTGCGCTTTCGTAAAATGTTCCACGTGTTCACAACAGCAAGTCTCAACGGTACACAGAGTCTTAAAAAACTTCTTCGTCGAATGACAACGAACGAGTAGAAAACGTATCTACAGCACGCTGGAAAACCACAGCAAAACGCTTGCGAAACAGCATATCGTCTACGATCAAGATGGCCGTCCGGTGGCTTTACTCGCGCTGCAGCGAACAAGCGGGGAAGCGCGATCCAGCAATTGTCATTGAGATCAGTGGGCTCGTGGCAAATAGGTCTGTTCGATTCGCCTGAAATGGCTGAACTAGTTCAGCAGTGCAGAAACTGGTGCATTCGATTCAACCGGAAGTTGCACGGCCGCTGCACTGACGCGTTCGATTCATCCCAGTTCTGAACGAGTTCAAACTTAGTTCCTCAAAATCTTGCACCGGCTCCGGAGTCAGTTCAGCGTCCGTGCAGAAGCAGACGACAAGAGCAGACGGCGATAGCAGACAACACTCCTCGTCCGTCTCTGCTCGCGGTGCCATTTTTCGCAGCTCTTGCTCAAATGTCTACGGTGTTTAACAATAACGCCGATACGGAGGTTGCATTTCCTCTCATTTATGATAATAACGTACCCGCGGTGGACGCGCAATTGAGATCGTAACCGAGGGTAGGAATTTGCTTGATTATGATATTCTGAAAGCGTTTTAGGCACCTGCTCGCGTAGGTTTGGCTCCCTGTGGTAAGTGTTGAAATATTGGCTCACGTAAATTGTTTCTTTTTGGTGCTATGTGGGGTCCACAGTGTTAATATTCTTCCTTACAGACACGGGAAGGTATTGCACTCTTGATAGTCCCCGCCTTTAGTTGCTGTTGGATGCATACTGACGACTCCGATACATTGCAGAGGTCTGGGATTTAGTACATCGGCCCTCGTAGCTGAGCATAACACTGCATGCTTTGTCCGCTGGTATCTGGGGACGCCCGCTAACGGGCCTGGGAAAAACGCAGAGAATCGGCATTGGCTTGGTAGTTCCACGCAGGTCTTTCTTGAGAATCAGAATAAACGCTTCAGCTTGAAGCCAAAGTTACGGTCAATAACTGTCTTGGCCAAAACGCTACGTCAGGCCTTCGTCTTCGAGGTGACCGCTACCGACTGCGCGCTGCCGCCAGTGACTCCCGACCACCGTGCTCCCGACGCAAAATTATCCTGATGCTGCGAACCTATCGTCGAAATGCGAAACTGGAGAGACTTGGAATGAATCTACTATTGCTAAATGAATGTGAAGGACACGAACGCTTATGTAAACGACAGGAACCGAACGGCCGTTAAAAATGCAGACAGAAACACATTTCATGTAGGAAACGTTTTTAGTACACTCGAATAAAAATATTCACAGAAAAGATTCCGTTATTATACTTTAAAGCTAAGGAAACACGAATGGTATCATCAAACCGCGACTAATTAAATGTAGCACACAACTTGGTGTTGAGAAACAAGAGCCAACAGATGCAGACGACACCCTGCTCTTCCGCTCGGAAAGCCGATCACAGCGCCAGTCCTAGCGCGGCGGCTGCACTGGTTCTGCGCCGCCTCTGCACGACTCCTGCACTCGTCTGAACTCGGAACAG
>JABSTQ010001053.1:0-21830 GCA_013358835.2 Ixodes persulcatus | reverse complement strand
ATGGTAAGAAGCAGGCTACTTTTTTAGTGAATATTATGTTGCACCGTTGAAAATTGGGCGAGTTGGTTAAACAAAGTTACGAAGAGGGAAACAGTGCCAAAAGTATGGTGGACAAAGAACGAGGAACACACAGACCGAGTGCTGACTGACAACTGGTTTATTTCTGGAAAACACCTACCAGCATAAAAACACAGACAAACATACATCGGACCATCGCCTAAGGGCACGTGTCACAGCTCTCTAAGAACGTGATTTCCTTATCGAAGAGCGCAATCCAGGGAGCACTGACGCACTCATCCTAATACTTAGAAATGTAATAGGTCTCGAATATTTCACGAGTCACCTGCTGACTGTGCCGAGCAACAATCGTCGTCGTTTCCAAAAGAGGAGAGCACCCACATCTATCACAATGAATGGCCAAATTACCCGAACGTGAAGATCTTACCGAAAGGGCGTGTTCTCTGAGTCTATCATTGATGCACCTCCCTGATTGGCCAAAGTACACTCTCCCACAGGACGACTGAATTTTGTACACCACGCCGACCGCGCACGGCACAAACTCCTTTTTGTGCTTCTTACCACAGCCGAGGTTTTCCGGACGACCCCTCTCAACCTTAGCACATAGACGCCGCAGTTTTGAGAAGGTGTCTATGTGCTAAGGTTGAGAGGGGTCGTCCGGAAAACCTCGGCTGTGGTAAGAAGCACAAAAAGGACTTTGTGCCGTGCGCGGTCGGCGTGGTGTACAAAATTGAGTTGTCCTGTGGGAGAGTGTACTTTGGCCAATCAGGGAGGTGCATCAATGATAGACTCAGAGAACACGCCCTTTCGGTAAGATTTTCACCTTCGGGTAATTTGGCCATTCCTTGTGATAGATGTGGGTGCTCTCCGCTTTTGGAAACGACGTCGATTGTTGCTCGGCACAGTCAGCAGGTGACTCGTGAAATATTCGAGACCTATTACATTTCTAAGTATTAGGATGAGTGCGTCAGTGCTCCCTGGATTGCGCTCTTCGATAAGGAAATCACGTTGTTGGAGAGCTGTGACACGTGCCCTTAGGCGATGGTCCGATGTATGTTTGTCTGTGTTTTTATGCTGGTAGGTGTTTTCCAGAAATAAACCAGTTGTCAGTCAGCGCTCGGCCTGTGTGTTCCTCGTTCTTTGTCCTCTGTACTTTTGGCGCTGTTTCCCTCTTCGTAATCATGTTGCAGCATAGAGTTATGAGGGAATATGACGCACCATAAACTCTCGTTATTAGCAGCATTTTATTACCCAAATAAAAATTTGGACACAAGATGAAATGCACTCAAAGGTACCACGAAGCAATCTTCTTACTTTAAAACACTGCTCACAGTGGACCCTTAACTTTCATAATCTGTGAAACATACTAGTTCACTACAGATCAGCTATCGCTAAAATATGGAAGTAATGTTGGCAGCTTCCGCTATCTCCTTCGCAACTCTGTACGTTTAAAACTGAACTCTTGCAATTTTAAGAGTACAGAGCTAAAGGAAAGGTAGAGTGGTTCTGTGTATGTGAAAAAACACCAATTTCATTCATTTGGCCTTTAGAATAAGAAATACCACGATTATACTCCGGTTCGACGCGCCGGAGAGCCATAAAAGTGATTTCAAAATAGTGCAGAAGCCCCACCTTCCTGGCGTTCTGCACCCAAAAACTTTGTAATAATGTCACATACAGAGACTGCTTTTCATGTTTTCTCGCGTTTGACGATACTTGCACAAAAATGGTTAAATCACTGGGTTAATTGCAAGAAAGCTCAAGAGCAATTCTCCCTCAGCTAGGCTGCATGTTGTATGTTCTCATCAACGGTGGCAGGCTGTTTCTCATAAAAGCATCACATATATTTCTTTAGGTCAACATTGGGCACAATGTGATGCTTGATCACAAGAAGTGGAGCGATTTGTCCAAAAACACCGTAGATAGCGTTTTCACAAAGGAGGCTGCCACCTCAATCTGGGGCACAGATGTGCTGAAACGAAAGAGCCCCACTGGAATTTTGTCAAACAAGGCAAGGAGTCTGGGGAAAACAGAAGCCTTCCCTCCCCTGACGCCAGAAAAGGTGCAGGTGCTACGCAGTGAGTAATGTTACATACAGGTCCTAGGAATGCTCCACAGATTTATTTCACCAGCTGCCCTGTGCTATAATTGACAGTATTTGACACAGATAGTGTTCCAGGCTTTGAGGATACTATGGACGTTTGTACTGTAAAATCCGTGAAAAATAATGTGAATATGGTCTTCCAAGATTTGAAACCACAATCGTATAAAAAAATTGACATAAGCATGTGCGGGCACCCTCCTTGAGCTCGCAATACACTAACGGGTACTGCAGATGGCAATCTCATGTTCCACGGTGCTGTGTCTTGACTATCAGAACATAGCGATTGATTTCACCAGTTCATGCAGAAAGTTACTTTATCGACTTTTATACTTGCGTTAGTAGTGCTCGCACATTAGTAAAAGGAAAAGAATAATATGCCACCAGTGCACACGCAAATGCACGTATGCATCGAGCACCAGCAGGGCACGTGCAAGCACGGCCTTGGATTTCTGGTGAGCGAACCTTCATCCGGCTGGCAGATGTGCAGTGGTGACGACGCTATTTCTTTGGGTTTCCGTATGCTATTCTAAGCTCCCTAGTGTCGTGTCTGGAGGGAGTTCCACCTTACATTCCATAAATTTGATGGGGTGGGCAACGTCTCGGTAAGTTTACCCCACATACCGTATTTACTTGAGTAATAGCCGCACTGTTTATGAGGAAAACCTAAGGGTTCGCTTTTCCGCGGAGCATGCAGCTTGCCAATCACCGCGATCGGCAGCATGATTCCAGCGGTTTACAGGACAGAGATAACGTCTTCGCACGAAGATACCGTCTGTGAAGATTGCATTTGTATGGTGAATCATGCTCTCGATCTAGCTTTTCGCTATGTTATTTTTACGCAACGCTATGATTGGCTGTATATGTGCACTGCAGTAAAGCAGACGGAAGGGGCCTGTTCATAAATAGTGCCGCTATTACTCGAGTAAATACGGTATATCAAGTCAGAAAAATGCGGCAGGTGTTCATTTTAAACTTCGTATTTCTAATATGCTCTGTTTTTTATTTGATTGGTTACCCCTAGCACAAAGAATGTGCCTCGGGTGGTTCAGCTGTCTGGGAAAGTTCTTTATAATGTGCCAAAAAGCATCCAAACCAGAGATGTCTAAGGATTGTGGCAACACTGGCACTTAAAGCTGAACCTTCATGAAATTTAATTATACTGCAATCTGCAAATTAAGTAATGTGGGAATGGGAATGGTACATTGCCACACCTGCTTTGAAAATATTAGCTATTGAAAAATAAGTGTGAACTTATTCTCTGTGCATTTCTTCCAGACTTCTTTATTACCCGCCTCAATAATCAAAAGGTGCCAGAGGCGCAAGCTGTGAAACGTGCAAAACAAATCCGCAGGTTTCTGAGCGAAAATTGCACCGATGCAAGGAGGTAAGAGAACACCAGTGCTTATGTTGTGTCCTTTTCACCTAAGAGATATTATAATTTAAGCAATTACAACCTTAAAAGTGAAATTTATGTCTACGTGCCGTTATTAAATCTGTTTTCATTATCTCATTTTGAGTTTAAATGTAAAGCTTTGGCAGTACTCTGCCCGGTTAGAGGAATATGTTTAGTGCGAACATTACAGAACTCTAATAAAATATCCTTCTTTACAAATCCCGACATTCCGAGGCCAGCTCTGTCCCTTGATTATGGGTGACTTCGCGGTTTCAACACAGCCCGCTATATACCTTCCTAGTTTTTTGGCAAACTCGAGCGATGTCGTGCTACTGGTCATATGAAACTTGCCCATCCACTATGTGTCTGGTTTGAATGATTTCACAGGAGTTTATCAAACTGTGAGGACAAAACCTACAGCACATAAAAGGAAACGAGCACACAAACAGAACGGGCACATAAAATAACAAGGACAGCGCTAAAGTCAGCACCGTCCATGTTAATTCTTATGTCTCCGTTCTGTTTGTGTACATGTTTCCATTGATGTGCTGTAGGTTTTATGATGCATCACAAACTCGCTTAACCCACCACCCTAACAAACTGGGATGGTATACAAGTGAACCTCCTCTTAACCGGAAAGTCTCCCGTGAGCAAGAAATTGAGCTGATTCCTAAACATTGAGATTTATAATAAAGGTTTTTCGTTAGTGTTCTGTAATTTTTATACTAAATCATCTAATTTAGTAGTGTAGAAATCGCATTGTTTCGATTTAAAAAAACAACAACAAAGGCTTTGTGTATCGTTTTCTAGTGAATGTTAATGCAATGTCTACCATAAAATCCCGTAAGGACGCCCACCCAAAATGAAGCGATAAATGGTGAAATGCATGGGGTGGGCTATCTTTGGGGATGCCACAGTAAAACTTTATCAAAAATTAATGATAAGCGCCGGGGCACCCACTACAAACCACGTGACGCGGGAACTGATACCGCACATCGCGGACACAGCAAATTCGCGTTTCACGATGCGATAAACATGCGGGAATTCGCTACAAACTCCTGTGTCACGGGAAAGGATACCGCAAGTGGCCGACGCAGCAGATTCGTGTTTCACGGTGCGAAGGACTCGCGGAAACCCGCCGAGAACTCGCATCTCACGGGAACGGATACCGCAGATCGCGGACGCAGTAGATTCAAGTTTCATGGTGCAATAAAGACGCGGGAACTGGCTACAATCTTGCCTGTCACGGAAACCGATATCGCGCGTGCAGATCGCAGTCAAAAACACGGGAATACGCTACAAACTCGCATGTCGTGGAAACAATACCGCAGATCGCAAACGCAACACAATATCATTTCAGGATGCAATATACACGCGGGACAAACTCGCGCATGTTACTTACAGCTAAAAATCGATATCGTGCACGTAGATCGCGGACAAAAACATGGGAATCCGTTACAAACTCGGGAACGGATACTGCAAATCGCGAACGCAGCAGATTCGCATTTCACGATGCAATATACACGCGGGAACAACTCGCATGTTACGCGAGCCGATATCGCGCACACATCGCAAACAAAAACGCGGGAACCAGCTATGAACTCGCTTCTCGGACACACCGGTACCTCCGATCGGGCCGCTGGTGCGCGACTCCCGTCGGACATCGCTTGACGTCCAACGGGAATCCGGGGGTGGGCGATGTTTCGGAATTTTTAAGTTACAGATATTTAACCAGAAAAACGGGATGAGCGATCTCTCGGGGGAGGGCACCCTTACGGGATTTTTTACGTATTTTAAACAAGAATTAATCATATTTGCATAAAACTTGAAAAGCGCGGGGAAGCCTGCCGCCAATGCCACAGGGCGGTGCAAACTACCGGTCACTGCTAGGGCGCCTCAATAATTGTCCCTCTGTCCAGAGTAGAGACATCTCCGTCGGCGCCGCCAGATTGGTTCAATCGCGTGCATTCAGGTGGGCTACTTTTAGCCCAGGTTGCGTTTACGTACAAGCAACTTCTATTATGCGTTGTATCTTCTAACTTGTACACGCTTGTCAGAGAGCCTTTTTACCAATATAAATAAGAAATAAATAAGTGGATACGACAGAAACGTTACGACGAGGGAACGCACAAGGTTTGGTCTCTCGCGTCTTTTTTTATTGCCACACCTTTTTCCCTACACTCTTAGAAAAAAGGGGACCAAAAGGAGGCAACAGACCGCCTTTACCCTGCTCGGCCGCCCGGGAGCGTCGAAGCTTTCCCCGCCGACGCGGCTGGTCGTGTCGGCATAACGGTCTTCCTTCTCGAATGTTCGACGGAGGCGTCCCAGCGCAGGAACGTTCTTTATTGTTCTGTTCGGCTCAGTCTCTTCTTACGAGGTCACCGAGAGCGCTGGATTGACTTCAGTCGAAGATCCAAGTTGTGTGCACCGTATGCAGGTAAGGAAATGTTCTGCGCGGTCGGCAGTTGGCGTCGGTTATGACCACCCGGGAAGGCGACCCCCGTCTTCTTTAGACAAAGGGTTGGCGGACATGTTGGCACGTTTGAAGGCGTCGAGCGTTCGATAAAATTAGTATGTGGCGCGAACGCAGACACGGTTTAGACCATCGAAGTTCATAAAGAGCAAGAACAGGATTGACTGTCGCTTGCACTAGCGCATATTTAGAAGGTTGACATACGCTAACCAGTGGCGTAGCCAGCAGCTTTTCCCGGTGTATGTGTGTGCGGGTGGAGGAAGTGGGAAAGCGGCGGTTCGGCGAGCGGGGCGGCCGGGCGAAGGCGCCTTTTGAATGGGGGGTCGCCTACGTTTAAGGCGTGAGGGGGTATGAGGTTTTCTGTTTTGGGGCCGTTGGCGTGTCGCGTCGGACGTTACATTGAGGATCTGATCAAATATTTAAAATTTCATAAGGTGTTTTTTTTTTCCCGCAGGCATTCATTGGCGGCACCGGCCAACCGGCGCGATTTATTCTCAACGTCGTTGATATTTGGAAAAGACAGGGTTAAACGCTGATTTTTAATATCAACGTTGTTTTTTGTTTTTTTAATTTAACGAGGTTTAATAAATAGTTTGGTAAAATGTCACGTTACCTTGAAATACCGAATATAAATGTCTGAGTTAATTATTCGTGCGCTTCGCACAACATTAATAGTAGTATATTACGGAATAAGGTCACGAAGTTGTTACAGGCAGCGAGGCTAGCAATTATATTGTCTTGGCATTTTTTTTGCGTGTGATCAGGCATTTCTAAAATTCTGATCATTCAGTAGGCGAGTTATAGATACAACTCAAGTTTGCATTATTTGAAGTTGATTGAATATATTTCTTTCGTCCTGCGGCAACGTTGCAGGGTGATTTCGTCGACGGTACTGGATGCCTGCTACCTTGGACTCATCTCGTGACAGTTCTTAACACTGCTTACTGCAGGTAAGCGGATTCCGATATTTTATTTTGATTTTCTTGTTCCCATTTTTTGCACTGGAAATGGGGCTCTTGACTTTTATGTTGAATTTGTGTGTGTGCTGTTCGTTCATTTCCGAGAGAAAATTGAGGGTATACTTCGAGTAAATGAATTAAATTTCCGAGAGAAAATCGAGGGTATACTTCGAGTAAATGAATTAGATTTCCGAGAGAAAATTGAGGGTATACTTCGAGTAAATGAATTAGAGCAAGACACACAAGGCGCTTGACTGTGTCTTTTTCGGTGTTATTTTTTGTGTTTTCGTGCTTGTGTGCTGTTCTTCTCATGTCTAAATAAAACATAAATTCAATTTTAAATTTTAATCTGACAAATTACTTTGGCAAAAAGCTTTAAGTATTTGCCGAAGTTCAACACTCGGCAGTCAGAAATTAATCGTGCGCTTCGCAAACATTAATAGTAATATATTACTGAATAAGGTCGTTAATTTATTTCCGGCAGAGAGACTAGCAAGTATATTGTCTTGGCATTTTTTTTGCGAGTCATCAGGCATTTTTAAAAGCTGATCCTGCAATAGGCGAGTCAGATGGCTAAGTTTGCATTATTTGAAGTTGATTGAATATATTTCATTCCTACTGCGTCAACGTTGTAGGGTGATTTCGTCGAGGGTACTGGATGCCTGCTACCTTGGATGCAACTGCAGGTAAGCGTAGTCAGATATATTATTTTGATGTTCTTGTTCGCATTAGGGCACTTGAAATGAGGGTCTTGATTTTTATCGTTTCTTTGTGTGTGTGGTGTTCGTTCATTTTCCAGAGAAAGTTGAGGGTATACTTCGAGTAAATAAATTAGAGTAAGACACACAAGGCGCTTGAGTGTGTCTTTTTCGGTGTGTTCTTTTTCTGTGTTTTCGTCCTTGTGTGCTGTTCTTCTCATCTCTTAATAAAACATAAATTCAATTTTCATCTGGCAGAGCACTTCGGCAAAAATATTTGCATATTTGCCTAAGTTCGGCAGTTAGGGTTGGTGGTCATAGGGATCTGCTGTGGTGCTGAGTAGCTAATGTGGTGTAGCGCTCTGTGGTGTATGTTCTTCCTCTGTCCTTGTCTTAAAGCGCAATCATGTTTTTTCACATACAATGCCAACTCGCCCAACAATCAGCACTTGTATATACTAACCTGCTACACTAGTTGTACCCTTTTGACTAAGATCTGTTAGTCACCTAAGTAAATCGGGGTGACAAATTTAAACATGACCGGTGAATACAAAGTGCTTACTAATCTACCGATTACCACCCGCCATGTGATAATTTTAGTCAGTGGTAAAAAGTCAACAGTTAAACTGGTCACGTCTGGTAAGTATGGTCGATGCTTTATAATGCTGGAATCAGTGGCCCATCAAATGCTCCAAATGCGTCTTAGAAAAATCTAATATTTCTTCACAGTTTCTTCAAATTTGGGATGATATGTTTCAAATTCATATCACATGATTTCCATATTTTTTTGGTTCCAGGCAGGCAGTGCAATCTACCCGGAGGCTGTCAACTCAAGCCTAATTAATCCTGAGGCGCCCAGCTATGTGGCAGTGGAGGGAGACCTCGAAGCCGCGTCGCCTGCTGAGGCAGTCCTGGTTGCATTCTGCCTCTAGATCATCTTTAGCGACGACTAGAGCCCCGAAAGTGTTGTTCCAGATGTCTTTATTGCGCTTAGTGGTTTCATCTTAGAACTTTTATAAGATGTCTAGTCATGCCATTGATTTTTATGCCATTTTGTTTGTGACAGCCACAATAAAACATTGTCATGTACTTTCAGAACTAGGCCGTCTTCATCTATTATAAGGCCCACCTTTGAAGCACGTACTATCACACCCACAAAGGGCCATAGTACCTTTCTTTAGGGGGTAAAAGTGATTCCATCAAGTGTGCATTTAACCTGTAATAAGGTGGTGAACTGGGCCAGTTGGTTGCTGTTATACATGATGGGGAAAACAGCTCGGAAAGCGTGGACTACGAAGAACAAACACGACAGCACAGCACTTTTATATCGTGTTTGTTCTTCGTAGTCCGCGATTTCTGAGCTGTTTTCCTCATCGTGTGTATTTAACGCCAAAGTGGATCATAGTCCCCTCCAAAAGGAGGTAAAAGCAGCGCCCTCAATTACGTCGTCTTACCTCTCAAAAGGATTGAAATTCCCTCCTAGAGGAGGTAAAGGCTGACCCTGAAAGGATGCACTTTTAACACCAAAAGGAACTAAGGTTACCTCCAAAAGGATGCAATGTTGCACCCTAACCTAGGGGGTAAGTTGGCACCCTCGTTGCAGGGGGTAACGATACCTCCAAAAGGGATTGCCCTGTATGCAAGTCGGTTACCCCCTTAAGGAGGGTACTACACTACCTTTTTTTTTAAGAGTGTACTAAAGAGATGGCAGATATGAAGTAACATAGAATTGCAAAATATTATACATTTAATAGACTTTCTTACAGCCCAGTTGGTTCATTTGAGCACCTGTTCTACTATTAGATTGAATTAATGAACGAAGATAGCCTGCAGTTACTGAACTACGGAGATTTGGTACTTGGTGCACCCGTACGCGTCAATATTTTGCGTTTATTTGAGCATTTCAGGGTCTTGCATAGTAAACTAAACGCAAAAAGTTATCACAAAATTGTGCACAAGCGAAAAACTCTCAGGCTGGTGAGCTACCCTCCTAAAATTAAAGGGAGGATGCAACAATTTTTGTACTTTGCACAAAGACCGCTTAGAACGGATCCCTGAAGTTAATGACCTATGAAACACGCGTTCGTTTTTCACCCCACGCAATAGAACTCCCAGAAAAACATTAAAGAAAGACAAACAGCGTTCACCCCCTTAACTCGCAACCAGAACAAGCGGCCACGTGATCTGGAGCCGATTATATGCCGCAAATGTTGATCATAACCACGCGCTGGGGTTGGCAAAGCACAGGACACGCGCTGAGTTCCAGACATTGTTATGGCTCGGCTATTGTCCTCGTTGCAGCGATTGGAAGCGGGCCACTACCCGAATGCTTCTCGAGCTAGTAATTATCACGAGCCCAAATCGAGTGCCCACGCAATGCTCGGGCCCAATCTATGAACCGCATTCAAATATCGTCATTGGGGTGTACTGCGATCCCCACGTTACGTCATCAAAATTTGCGAAGGAGAGATTGAATGAAAATAGTCACTTTCGTCTCTGAAATTACACCGCAACAAAGCAATTTCTTGGCCAGTGGCGTTGCGTGCGAATATCCTTGAGTCCCACCTGTGCCAGTAAGCTCGTGTAAAGTGAAAAACATTCCAATTGAATATTGTTGCACCGCTCCTTTAATTTAATTGCGCGAGGCTAATTAGTGAGTACGCTCAAATGGCAGGAAAAGGTTTCAATATAGGTATCACAAATGAAACTCACGATGCGTGCTTTAGAGAATATTTTAAATTCACAAATTTGATTGATTGCTCGATCCAATTGGTGAGGTAAAGTGAGTACTGATTTCGCAGTACAGCAACTCCGGTCACGGGTCAATAGATCGGAGTTGCAAAGACGGTTGCTTAAAACAGCCGAATGTTGCATGCACCCCATATATGAGCAGACAACCGACGTGCTTCTGTTACTAACCTCGTAGATCCTTGAGTTCTGACTTGTATTCCAACAATCACGCTTGACGAGGGGCACCCATTTTCTTCTTCACACCTCTTCTCGGGGGAAGCAGAAACATCGGCGTCCTTGTCCCGATTAACCGGCGCACAACAGTGCACAACAGCCCGTCATACTAGTGCATGGACGATGACAGCTTTACCATAACACGCTTCTAGTGCATGACATGACTGCTGACGAGGTCAGACAGACTTTTTCAAGCACGAGTCTGCTGCGTGACCAACCAATATGGTGTTGCGGCGGGGAAGTTGCGGCGCGGCACGGGTCAAAGGGTGTCCCCACCCTGCAAGGTGTCGCTGGCATCGAGACATCCTAGTCAGCACAACATTATTAGCCACTATGACTGCTGACTAGTCAAGATTATATAGACCCCATACTTCAATAACATATGAAACACACAATAAAGGTCTCAATGTGCCCTGTTCCTTGGTCAATCACGGAGCTTCTCCTCAAGATTAAGCTTGATCCACATTGTTTTGTCGGGGGCACCCAAGCAAACAATGTGCAACCTGCAAGGTATCGAAAGCCTGGCAACACTGACTGTATAATCTTGTGTTGGTTCCTTAAACCTAGCTTAAAATGCCGTGATCACGACATTCAGCAATCAGACTGCAGCACTCTCGTGATAATGAATGATTCATAAACAAAAATCCTTGTGTGGTTCGCACGGGTACATAGTCCACACAGTGTAAAATATCAATGTTTAAACATGTTACAGTGGAGCTTTAAAGGGGGACCAGCAGAAATATTCTTCAGCCTGGTGGAAAGTCCTCCTCGCCCTCTTTTTTAGGGGCGAAGCTCCTTAGGGGCTAGCCATGTCCGTATGTCCGTCCGCCGTCGGGTACTCGTCCCGCAGAAATATTCTTCTGCCTGGCAGAAAGTCCTCCTCGCCCTCTTTTTTATGGGAGAAGCTCCTTAGGGGCTAGCCATGTCCGTATGTCCGTCCGCCGTCGGGTGCTCGTGCTCCTGACGAGCACCTGACGGCGGACGGACATACGGACATGGCTAGCCCCTAAGGAGTTTCGCCCCTAAAAAAGAGGGCGAGGAGGACTTTCCGCCAGGCTGAAGAATATTTCTGCTGGTCCCCTTTTAAGGGCTATTTTCCCCATGGATCGTGTGTCCGCCTGGAAATAAATGTTGACACAACACTCTGGACAGCTACCTCCATCTATGAGCAACGGCGGCAACCAGACAACCAGTTTGCCGGTTTACTGGTTGCCGCCGTTGCTCATAGACGGCTCAACATTTCCAGCCTTTCCACTGTGGCTTGGCGACTTGCGGCCAGCCACTACTTCATTTCCACCATAGGACAGCTTCGCTGGTCTTCCTTCTTCACCAGAGTGGAAATGCTGAAAGATTTTTAGTTTGAAAAATATTGTACTATTTTACTCCTCCATTAGCCCTGCATTACATTAGAGGTTTTATTTTTTCCTTTTGGCCAATGTGAACAGTTGCCTGTCGCGCTAGAGTTGAGTAAATATGGTAGTTAAAAGTTGGCAGGAATGCAGTACCCTAGCCACTTAAACTTTGCAGTTAAAAAAGACATCAACTGCAGCATGTCTGAAATTTCCTTTAGTCTTCAAAAAATGTCATAACTCTCCTTTTTGTGTATACTTTCAGGCAGGAAGGCCGTCGTGAATGAATCAATGAGAAGGCTCATTAAGCCTCGCCACAAGTAAGTAGGGTGGGCCTGCACGCGGACTCTTTTTTTTTTAATGTGTGAAAAAGTTTATGGGAAAAATCACCCATGCTATTGCAGGGTCCAATCGAGAAAAGTACACCTGACTTTACGTCCCGCATAAACAAACCATGCATCGCAGAACACTGAGAGTCCGCCAGAATGTAACTCTAGCGATCCGAGCAAGGTCAAAACGTAGCGTCATCGAATTAAAAAAAGTTACGAGTAATTATCGAATATTGTTAGTGTCAAAACGGCGGCAGACCTCGCAAACACATAGAGATGAATAGGCGACGCCTATAAATAGTTATAAGCTGGAATTATAAATAGTTATAAGCTGGAATTGCTTATAACTTTTGCATTTCGTGACTCTACATTCTGAAACTTTGGCATCTTACTTGGACCGCTAGGGTCACATTTTGGCGGAGTTTTAGTCTTCTGTGATGCATAGTGTTTTTATATGGGCAAGAAAGTCGGGCTTATTTTTCTCTATCGGAACCTGTACTGTCTGTCTTAAAAGCTTGGAAACAGTATGGTTAAAATAATTTGAATAAAAAGTTTGCATAATTTATTGTGCCCTGCATGGTTGCCTCGCGGAAGGAAGTTTCATAGGCACTATCTGTGTGTTGGTATCTACAGGAAGTGGTCTACGCTACAAGTGTTCAGTGGTTTTGGCTCAGTCATTACTTTTTTCTCAAAACGTATGCACATTAATTAATTATTCTACAAGCATTTAGTCATTTTTCAATAGTCTAATGTTATCCACTGTTTTATATTGAGCAAGACCATTGATAATATTCCAGTTCCTTAAACAGCTGCTTCACATTCGGAGGCTGTTTCGTACAGTTCTAACGTCATCTTCCCTCAATGACACCGTCTAAATGCATCGTATGTTCAGTTAGTTAAAGGATGCACCCAGAAAATTCCCTTTTTTGAATGCCACTGAGCTGAGACTGACAATCTCCGGATATATTTAAAGTGTTAATGGCACTGAAATGAAGTGTGTAACTGACTGCAAAACAGTGTTGGTTTTAATGTAGACTTAATTTCAATCGTGAAATGCTTGTGAACAGTACTAATGATTATTGTTTTATCTGGTGTGAAGTGTGTGACATGTTATTTTTGTACCTACTATAGCTGCTGCCTGCAGCACCAGGCCACTTGCTTAGTGGCTCTTGGTGCCCCTGCAGACGAGCCTGTTTACCAGGGTGGGAGGCGACAGGCCCCTCCTGCTGCTGCGTGTTGGGGATCGGACCCAAAGCAATTGTAATTTAATCGCACAAAACTGTTCAAAATGTGTTTATTTTTAGTTCAGCCAATGAGTGCAATACTTCAGTCATACAGTCCTAAATAAAGTTTTTACTCGTACACTCGAATCTTGTTTTGGCCAATGGCTTATAGACATTTTGGTCTGTCGTGGCTTTCCGGAAAGCTGCATTTCTGGCTGAAAGGTATGTGGGCGTTTAGTAGGCTGATGTCTGAAGGTCTGAAGCCCGAAGTTTTGAAGTCTGAAGTTTTGAAGTCTGAAGTTTTGAAGTCTGAAGTTTTGAAGTCTGAAGTTTTGAAGTCTGAAGTTTTGAAGTCTGAAGTTTTGAAGTCTGAAGTTTTGAAGTCTGAAGTTTTGAAGTCTGAAGTTCTTAAGGTCTAGTAGGGTCCCATAACACATCAGGCCTGAAAGGTCTTTTTTCAATAGGGCAGCCTATTTGTACAGGTTGCGTAGTGTCGACCGTTTCTCTGAGTAGCTGGGTATATAACGCACTGGGTGAGTCTATCCAACGTTATGGAATCTCGTTACATGGAATGTGTTCCAACTATAAAAAATCAAAAATCGATAATATACTCTATAAAATTGCATGTAATATCACATATGGGACAATGTACGAAGAAGTATTGAAATATGAGAAAATGAATGCCCCGAGAGTGTTAACTACTGAGAGGTTGCACTGTTATGTAATTTTGGTAAAAGATTACTTCAATAGTGACTTTAAAATTCCTTTAACAAAAGAACGAATTCTGAGGCGAACAGAAAAGTTCATTCTTCCTAGGATTTATACTAAATATAGAAAGAATGCAAGGTCATACTACGTTCCTTTTTATTTTGATAAGTTACCAGAAGAGCTTCATAACTTGGATTTCCTAAAAAAACTAAAACAAGACCTGAGAGAATGGCGCTGTCGGTCGATAGGCGACTGAAATAGACCAAGTTTTTCGCTTGGTCTCTTGTCAGGTATAATTCTCTTTGTTTGGTTTTGTTAAGTTGCATGCAAATAATGCATGCTTTGTTATAACTATGTAAGCAACCTGTTGGACGCCAGGTCCCGCAAACAAGCATCCCCATGCTTTTGCGGGCCGGTCTATGTACTGTGTTGAAAAAGTGACAATAAATATTTATTTCTTTTTTTTTTTATGCTCCGAGAAACTACAGGAGACAAGGTGACAAGAGCGCGCGCCCTGACGTCAGAATGCCGAGCTCTGGCTCTACAAATTAGTGGGTAAACGTAAAGCTAGCTGTTTTAGTCTCCGCTGCACTCGTCGAACGCATTCCGATGTGAGAACCAAACGCCAGACGTCGGCATTAGGCGTTCTAACGTGTTCGGCGAGTGCAGTGGAGACAAAGGCTTTATGTCTACCCACTAAGCCTTCCAATCAGAGCTCGGCGTTTTGACGTCCTCCCGCGCTCTCGTCTCCTCCTCTCTTTAGGTTTTGAGGCGCATACATAATAATCCCTGTAATGCTTAAAAAAAAAGTCCAAGTCAAGCAACAGGAATATATAGTATTGCTCAAGACGAGTAAAGTCAACACCACCTACACTCTAAGAAAAAATGGAGGAAAATGTAGCAACGGCGCGTCTTCCTCCCTTCTACTGACGCGCCCCCAAGCGGACACAAGAAAATGGGAGGAACGAGACGTTTTTCCCGTTCTCCTGGCAGACGGGACAAAGCTTTCGCCGTTCCGACTCATCTTCTTTCGGTTTCGTTTTTCGAGGACGTCATGCACGGTGCTTATTACATGTTGCTTAGTTGATTGAGCTTCAGCGGTAGCGAAGGCCGCCTGTAATTCCGTCTTCTAGACCAAACGTGCAGAACATTTCGGTAGCATTGATGTTTTTATCACTAATTTTATCAAACGAGCAAACGAAGCCGCTAGAAACAGCGAAGTTCAGGAGCAGTGGCAAAAGCGCGTCGTACACTCGGTAAGATGGCCGTCTCCGGATTGCGGAACTCACAGGGAAGTTACTACAGTAGCGGAACCACGCGGAATTGTGTCGGCGTTTTCGACGTTATGAAAATCGCAGGAACTGCGTCCAAGACCGGCAGGTTTGGCTGCGGGCTCCCTGGGTGCCTTCCGTGCTTAGTTCGGTTCTGTTTTCCGATGCCGAGAGCCAACTGGCAATCAACGTGGCTCTGCATTTCTGCGTGTCAGCAACATAGCAGCAACATCGTGATGGCAGTGTTGTGCTTTGTGAACAGAAGACTGGAATTATCGCCGATGCGAGGGTGTGTTCGCGTATCAGTGGTGTAACAACAAGATGAGATGACGTAAACTGTCGGGCATTGATGCCGCTGGTCGGGCCGTGATCGGAGGGGGCGGGGTGTCGCAGGTTGACATTCCGCTTTAAATTAAAGAGTTTAAGACCACTTGAGGGATTAGGCGCAATCGCTGGACGTGCGGATAGTCATGTTGGAACGCTGGTCTGAACAGTAAGCTCCTATCGTACTGTTGCCGATGTGACTGTCTGCTGTCTCCTCCCCGAGATCGATTGCCCTCTGGGGAAAGGACTGAACAGTACGAAATTATGACGGAAAATACATATACTTACAGTGTGGAATTTCAGCATTAAAAAAGAATAGTAGATAAAATCGAAGAAAAAACTACCCTTTATTTTGCTGTTTAAATATACTACAGTTACTGGGAAAACTGTCCTCCAAGCGGCGCGAAGGGATGAGCGCTATAAGTTTTCGAGCTCGCCACGGCGTAGCTCCGTACACTTATGCCGCAAGTTACGGCTTTGACTGCATTCAAGTTGATCAAAAAGCGATTTCTCTGCCCGTGAAGTATCACTTCTAGCTGAATGAATATCCGCTCTACAAAAAATAATTCAAGACTGTAACTGAAGCCGTGCGCGAGCAGCACAAATAGAAAAACAAACACTTCAACAGAAATGCAGGCTACGACGTGCTTTGCGGGGAAACAAACTTATGGCTTCGAACCACATTGGAGCGGCTTGATTTATTGGCTTTTAAATAATTACGGCATGATCGAGCGTTTACTTTTTAATAAGAAATTCATCCCCTAAGCCATTGAAAATACTCTAAGAGGTATGTCATTGCTGGGAAAAAAATCAAGATGCTGGGAATATTGTTTTATGGCTTAGCGAGTCACCTAAAAGTTCCGTAGGTTGAAAACGACCAGTTTAAAAGACGGAAACGCAGAGCTCGGGTGTAGTGTTCGGGTTAGTGTGCCGTTGTATGGACGTTTGTATGTGTCATTTGTGTGTATGCCCTCAATGTATGTTCACCTGGTGCATGTGGTATGCGTAAATGTGTACCTGTGTGTATAGTAGAGGATCCCTCAGAGCAAGGATAGCCTTAGGAAATGAAACAAATATTTTTTGTAGAACATGTATTGGGCGATACCTAGCGCCACCTAGCCTAGCTAGTTGCAATTACTCTGCTTGACCCTGCCTTCTGGTGGCAAGCGATTTAACCTTCTTTCACGCTGCGGGGTGAACAGCGGCTTCGAGTTTGTTCTTTTGAGAGCGGCTTTTGGTTTCGCGGATTTGTTTGCCATTTTTCCCTGATGTGCGGTTGGCGAAATAATTGTGACTCGAGGAACAGCAAAGGTAAGACGTGAAGTGCGCGAAGTAACTGGGTATCGGTTGTCTCCGTTTAACATCGCAGTGCCGATGACGAGAAGACAGAGTAACTGCTTTCGAAACGCAAGTTTCGCTACCTGCGGGGGGAACCTGGCTTCGGAAATAAACAGAGTTCGCGGGGAGCTCTTGTTACGCTTTTATTTGTTGCTCCTTTCGTCCCATACAAGAGACGTAGCGTCCTCGTTAAGCCTTATTGAGCTCGATTTGCTCGATTCAGGGCCGCCATAATGAGATGCAGGTGGCGGAGGAACTATTTGCTCCCGTGCCTTAGGTACGAAGGTTTCTCCCTTTCTAAAGGAACAAAGTTTACAAGACCGTTCCTCCCCTTAGGGAGGACTATCCATACCCTTTTTTCTAAGAGTGTAGACAGAAGGCATTCGCATGGTGTCCTCCTTTCTATGAAATGTCATCAGAGTCGGAGCGCGCTAACTCGGCTATTGGGCCCGAGCCCGAACTTGGACACGCTGATTGGACACGATCGCCCCAGCCGAACACTGACACAGCACTCGTGTCCAATCTCACGCCTCGATCGATCTGACTGTAATGACGCGTGCGGAGGCCTTCTGTCTAAATGGTGTTGGTAGAGTTCACCTTCTTGACTTCATCGGTGCAGATTATACGCGAAACTGCATAAATGTTAGCGACTCGATCACCGTCCCTTAAGGGGCACTAAACCACTTTCTTCGTTGGTCTATTTATGGGTATAACTAAAACTATGGACTCTAAACTTCGTAAAAATTAGATAGTTGCGTGGCCGATTTTTCTAGTGAAATCGGCATAAAAAGACCGACACCAGATTGCGGCGGGAGGCGAGGAAGGGCAGAGCCCTGTTTTTTTGTTTTCCGATGGTGCCCTCTAGTGTCAGCTATAGCCCCGAGGCAATAGACCCTTTTCAAAGTGTTGTGGTCTTGGCTAAGTTAGGCACATTGGTAGGTGCAACACTTTATTAATGACAGAAAACTAACGATGACTAACGTGCTCGTCAACATCACAACCTAGCCACACGACGACATTCCAGAATGTTCTCTTCATCCCGGGTGTCGGCCCAATGTTGCCAGTCTGACAGGGTTGTCAGACCAGAAAGGGACATCAGTCAGACACCACAATCCCCCACAATTATTTGTAAGGCCGCTCCCCAGTTCCAGTTCACACGTTCGGTGAGTAGCGCTCTGGTGGATGGCGCACTCTTGCTGGGTAGCGACGTATTGGAGTCACCGGTGTTTGCCCCACGGTGCTGCCGCCAGCTTGAGTGTTTGCAGCTGGTCCAATTGTCAGCTGCCCTGGGCTTGATAGGCCTGAAGGCGGAGGTGAAGCATCGACTCTGCCCTCCTGCAAGGGAAATGGTACCTCTTGTACCTCTTCCTCTTGGTCTGTGTCATGCCGGATGTGGTCCTGATGATGGCGCCAGATGGCCACACCATGATCAAGCTGTACCTTCAGCTTGTAAGAGACTGGTCCACTTCTGGCCAGTATGGTGGCCTTCAACCATTTTTTCCCTGGTCGAAAGTTCAACACTCGCACTTGGTCGTTGACCTGGAACACTCGTGCCCGGCACCTTCTTTGTGTCCTCTGACGGAGCTGATGTCTTGCCACCCTGGCTTCTATGGCCGGTTTAACAACATCCAACCTTGTGCGGAGGCATCTCCCCAATAACAAAACAGCTGGTGGTTCCCCATTTTCTGAATCAGGAATGTTGCGATAGTTCAACAGGAACTTGTTCAACGTTTGTTGTAGAGACTCGGTGGCCTCTCCTTTGCGTAATGCAGCCTTGAGGGTTTGCACGAACCTTTCGGCCAGCCCGTTAGTGCTCAGGTGGTACGGTGCTGTCAACACATGGCGCGTGCCGATGCTTTTCATGAAATGTTCAAATTCCTGTGACGTAAACTGTGTGCCATTGTCGGAAACCAATGTCTTGGGACTTCCAAAACTTGCAAACAGTTCTTGCAGCTTTTCAATCGTGCTACCCGATGTTGTTGACTGCATTACGAAAACCTCCGGCCACTTAGAGTGAGCGTCCACGGCCACTAATAGCATTTTACCTCTGAAGGGCCCCGCGTAGTCGATGTGGACACGCTGCCACGGCTTCGTAGGCCACGACCAAGGGTGCAAGAAGGCCTGCGTTGGCCGGTTACGCTGCTGCTTACACTGCTCACAGGCTTTCACGTAGTTTTCAACATCGGCGTCCACCGCTGGCCACCAGAAGTAACTCCTGGCTAGTTCTTTAGCACGTACAACCCCTGGGTGTCCCTCGTGTATCTCCTCCAGGAGCAGATGTCGCAGTTTTTCCGGCACGACGACCCTTAGTCCCAGCAACAGGCAGCCTTGATGTGCAGATAGGTCTGTGCTACGCTGGAAAAACGGCTTCAGCGCGGGATCTGCCATGTACGACGGCCAACCTTTCAGGACATATTCCAACACTCTACTGAGCAGAGGGTCTCGGACAGTTTCTTTGGCAGCGTCTCGGTTGCTTACTGGTAGGGAAAGCAACCGCAGTGAGCAAAAAGACTCCTCTTTGTCAGCTTCTTCTGCAAGTGTGTTCACAGGAAGTCTCGAAAAACAATCCGCTTCCGCATTTTCGGCTGAGTGTTTGTACACCAGGGAGTAGTTGTAGGCCGATAGTGTTACTGCAAACCTTTGCAGTTTAGCTGCCGCAAGTGTCGGAATACCAGTCTTCGGTCCAAGAATAGTTTGAAGTGGCTTATGGTCTGTCACGAGACAAAACTTGCGACCGTAGAGGTAAAAGTGAAACTTCTTCACTCCGAAGAGCAAAGCCAAGGCTTCTTTCTCCAGCTGACTATAAGCTTTTTCAGCTGAAGTGAGGGTACGTGATGCGTATGCCACCGGTCGAGCAGTTCCATCTTTCGCAATGTGAGACAGTACCGCCCCTACGCCGTAGGACGATGCATCACATGCCAGCTGCAATGGTGCCTTTGGGTCGTAGTGCGCAAGCACCCTTGAAGAGGCAAGAAGCTCTTTTACTTTCTTGAACGCTTCGTTACACTTCTGGTCCCAAGACCACTGAACATCCTGGTGTAGCAGCCTGTAGAGGGGGGCCACTACAGTTGCTAGTTGCGGGACAAACTTGCCGTAATAGTTTACGGCTCCCAGAAGTGATCTCAGCTGCTTACGTCTTCAGGCGCTGGTGCATCCATGATGGCAGCCAAATTCTCATCGGACGTGCGAATTCATTCACGGCTTATCACATGCCCCAAGTACTCGAGCTGGTCTTGGAAGAACACACAATTTTCGCGCTTGATGCGAACACCCCGCTCAGCGAACCTCTTGAACACCTCCCCCAGGCTTTGAAGGTGCTCCTCTTGAGTCTTGCCCGTGATTAGCACACCGTCCAAGTAGCAAGTCACTCCAGGGATGCCCTTCATCATGTTGTCCATGATTCGTTGAAAGACGGCAGGCGCCGGCGCAATTCCAAACGGCAGCCGGTTCATCAGGTACAAGCCCCGGTGCGTTGTAATTGCCAGCAATTTCCGTGCGTCCTCGTTCATGAAAACCTGCATATAAGCTCTCTTGAGGTCAACTTTGAAAAAACTTTGACCACCAGCCAGCACTGCGAAAAGTTCATCCACCCTTGGCAAGGCGTACCGTTCGATGTCCAAGACCCGGTTCACTGTTGTTTTATAATCTCTATACAATCTTATGGAGCCATCCTTTTTGGGCACTGGCACAACTGGAGTTGCAAACTCGCTGCTAGTTGTAGGTGTGATGACACCCATGGCCTCTAGCTTCGTCAGTTCTTCCTCCACTGCCGGCAGTAACGCAAAGGAAACGCTTCTCGCTTTCAGGAACTTGGGCTGGCTTTCTTCTTTCAGAAACAGCCTTGCCTCTTCTCCAGAGTTGTTCCCCAATTCGTCTGAGAAGACTTCCTGAAGCTTGTGCAGAATCTCCTGCAACTTGTCTACACGCGTCTGTCCCCTCTTGTTTCCATGAAGCGTGTTGATGCCAGCCACTTCCTCCCAGTCAAGCTGTAGCTGTTGCAACCACTCTCGTCCAAGTAGTGGTGGTCCGACCTGGTCCAGCACATACAATGGTAGAAGCTTTGTTTGCCCATTGTGTGAAACCTCTACGTCGATAACGCCACATGGCTGAACCGTTTCTCCGGTGTATGTCCGCAGCCGAAGTGACGTCTGTCTCAGGTTCATGTGACCAAACGTCTCGTGGTACTGCCGCTTTGAAATCACAGACACCGCCGCTCCTGTATTCAGCTCCATTGTCAACGGAGTTTTTTTTACAATAACTTCCACCCTAAGTGGCTGATCTGAAGCTGCCTTCATGCTTTTGAAATCAGCCTTTCCTGCTCGGCCTTCCACCGAGAACGACTTGAGCAATGTTTTCTTCCCTCGCGACCTTTCCTTTTCACGGGACGAGCGACAGACGCGCTAAATGTGCCCTACTTTTTTGCACTGAAAGCAGACCGCCTCTTTCTAAGGGCAAGCACTCGCAATATGCTTGGTTGAACCGCACTGATAACAGGTCCCTCCTCTCGTTTTGGTATTCCTCTTTGTGGCTTTGCAACTTATGGACGCCGGCACCGTCGGCCTGTGTGCCGCTGGAACTGGATCCATGCATCTCGGAGGCACTTTTTAGAGCTGCATCCAACGCTGTAGCTCGGTCAACTGCTTTCTGGAACTTTAGTGTCTTGTCCTCCGCGAAGAACG
>JABSTQ010001052.1:0-34081 GCA_013358835.2 Ixodes persulcatus | reverse complement strand
CCTTCGTCGCGGCTCGCGGCAGAGAAACTTGGAACGCTCGCCGCTCGCCGTTTATTTTTTTTCACACTTGAAGGAGAGGAGACTAGAGGAGGAGAGTCGCGCGTGCGCGCGCGGTGTGAGGAGAAGCGAACGCACGCGCAGTGCACGCAGCTGGTAGAGAGAGAGAGCGGAGAGAGTAACGCGCAGCTGTTGGAGAGAGGGAAGGGGGAGAGTTGCGAGTGCGTAGTTCGAGTGCCGACTACAACGCCGACGCCGCGGGACATAGACCCGAGCAAGAGATGCTCCGCATCTAAAAAGCGGCTGCTGGGCGCGCCGTTCCGGATCTCGATGGTTATCAGTGTGTAGCTCGCGCGCTGCTGCGGGTCACGTGACAGAGCTGACTAGAGGGGAGGAAGGGGGCGAGGTCAAGGCGAAGGACACCGGGACGCACCCAACCCTTCAATAAAAAAAAAAAAAAAAACTCGCGGTTAGTTTTTTTTTTTTTTTTTTTTGCAGTTAATGCCAGGGGAGATTGTGCACCAACCGCTGTACCGCTGTACACGCGCTTTCCTCCTCTCTTCGAATTGCAACAGAAAGTTGACTATGCCGCGTTTGCAGCCTCGGAAAGCAGGCGAATTCTTTTAGCTCGCTCGAAACCTGGAAATGGCGCGCGCCGGCCTGAAGCTCGGCTTGCGCCCGAGCGAAAAAAAAGCACCCAGCGCGCGATCGTAATTTGACTGCTGCAACAGCGGGCCTGCTCTCGCAATGCTCGATGTTCGTACAGCCACGTGTTCGCGCGTTACCTTCGCTGAGTCTTGAATTGAGGCGAAAGGGAGTCAAGAAGTACATTCTTTCACGCGGTCGCGTCCTCTGCGAGAGAGATTCGAGCTGAATAAGTAAATCAAAAATATCGGCTCGGCAACGTCGCATGTTTACGTAAAAAAAAAAATGTTTATTGTTGTTGCAGTATAAGCGAATATCAGCTCAATCAAAATATAAATATAATTACTTGCATTACGCGGACGATTGTAAATCGATGAACCGGCGCTCCCGGCTTTCCCGAAACAGGCTGCCACTGCTAAAACTGGCGTGCCCATGCCCCCGACCTGTACGTTCAGTATTAAACGGGCTGCGGATTGCCGTTTGATTAAACCGGTACAGCTTGCCGGTCACCGGTCACCCGTTTGTGCAACATGGTCACCAGTTTGAGCAAACGTGCGACAAGTTTGCCCAAACGAGTCACCCATTTGCCCAGACAACTGGCCCGTTTGCCAAACAAGTGATCTGTTTGCCCAAATAGGTGACCGTTATGGCTCATACGGGGGACCCCTTTGAGCCATACGGGCGACCCCTTTGACAAACTGGTGGCCGGTATGGCTAAACTGTTAACGGTATGAACCGTTTACTTTCATATAGGAACCAAATGTTTTTTTCAGTAGGGTTTAACTAAGCTAAGTTCAAAGCTATATATATATATGATTAGTTTTTACAAATAAAATCAGTTGTGAGTGCGCTATTGTCTGTCTACTTCCTCGTCCTTGTGTTTTTCGGCACTTTTTTAGGAGATCATAAACCAACTGGCCCAAATTGCTACCTTACTACTACGTTTTCGTGGCGCTCAAATTATTTCTAAAAACTAATAATTTAGTGCTTTTCGATGACGCTCAGCGAGTTTCTATTTTAAACCATGTGTCTATTTACACTAATTAAAATTTGATTAATTTTTTTTACTTAGTTAGCCGACTGATCGTTACCATTACTGCCCTATACTATTCTCCCTGGCCGTGTAACTCACCTGCACAAACCGTATAAGTGTAGCTGTCATGCCGTTTTTAACGAATCTGTTAAGCTTAAAAAAAAACCTGTATAATAAACGATCTGTTTTCACGAACACTTTTTATATGGAGGTATTTCTCAGGATACTCATATAGATATAATTGTGAATAAATTTACATTAAAGTAAAAAAATGCAACGCGATAGCTACGCAGTGTGCCTGGATAACGATGGTTAGCGGATCGCTTTGAAAGTTTCTTATTAGGTTGGGCGTAATGGCTAATTCGTTATAATTTACGTAGCAAAGAAACACGCACATACTAGAGAAACCTGAAGAACACCAAAGCGTTTTCTTTTTTTTATATATACATATCCTATAATAATATGCTTATTCCTCAGACTCCTTTTGGGCACAAGCCAGGCGTGTAAAACGATTCGTAAATTAATCCGTGTAAAAGTGGAAAGTTATATAACACTACTTGGAAGTATCGAGATCGACACATTTATATTTGGCACGAGGTCCCTTTTTTTTTTGGTCCAGTTTTTCTCAGAGGCTTTTTAAAAGACTGGCCTCAAAACGCCCTGTGTGTACCTATTCGCGCCTCCAGCTCGTTGCTCGCCCTCTCGCGGCGGAACCGGAAAGTGCTCTCGCAGTTTGACCCCGCTTCCCCCGCTCAGAGCCGTGTATAGAGAGTGCTCGGTGAATGGGAGGTGCGGGCAGAGCCAGGGCGTGCACCAGACGCAGAAAGAGGGCTTGACGTGTTCTCTTGGCCAACCTGAAGCAGAAAAGAGTCCCCTAGCGGTGGTGCCGAGAAATGTTTTTGATCGTTTTAAATAGCGCGTAAGAGTTAAATTTAGTAACTCTTCATGGTTCAAAATAGGGTGCACGTGATGTTTCGATCACGATCATGAAGAAAGATGTAAGAAACGAATGTGCCGCTCGAACTCTGTTTTGGTCGAACAGAGTGTGACCGCTCGGACGGCGGGTTCCCGGTCCTCGGCGCCAGGCGTACGGATCATGTCGATCGTTCCGCTAATCGTACTCTTCCACCATGATTTTGGATGACCGTGATTGAAACATCACGTGCACCATATTTTCAGCCACCGAAAGTTACTCCGACGCACTTTTAAGTTTGTTTCTCGCGACCACCGCCAGGGTATGATTTCCGGCTCCTGGTTGGCCACATTCGAATTCCCTGGAACACGCCCAGCCCCCTTTCGGCCAATGGCGCCTCCTCGTTCGTCTCCTTTACTTGTCAAGGAAAGGCCCAACTCTCTCCATATACGGCTCTCCCCCTCCTCAGCAGGCACAGCAGAACTGCTCGTAGTCAGCGCTCGCGAACCGCCATTCGTGAATGCAAATAGCACCATTCACTGTCCCATTGTGGTGCTGTGCAGCCCACCATAGAGTTATTATAATGTACGCTAGAGGTTCAACTGGCGCTAGTGTGCTGCTGCAAATTGAAGCAGACAGCAACCAGTCCGAAATTGACTTCCTGTAATGCATTTCAATGGGAAAAAGCGAGTGCATTTTCTCTCTGCGCTCGATTATAAGAGCAAATATCACGAATAATTCGTGCGTAATAGGCACATTGGAACATTTCTCAGTCACGCGGACGAAATAATTGGTCAGTTACGGCGTTTTTATTTTAAATTCGTGGCATGAAAAACGGTGCTAAAACGGCTTCATACATGTATTTATGTGCACTGTCGGACACTGTTAGCGCGAACACGGCGTCGGCGCTTTCTAGCATGGGGGATATACGTGCCAAACGAACGACAGGCATCTGGAAAACTGAGAGAGAAGGCAAGAACTATGCACTAATACTGGATAAGGGACTCCTTGTGCATGCAGACGATCAAAATAAATTGAAAGCCACGTAATATAGTCTGATTTTCAATAAATAAGTACTGCTTGATTGTTTCTACTCATGAATATGTGCGAAGATGCTTCTTCTGGGTTCAAAGCATTACCCGCACGCTCCAAATCTTTGCAAATAGGGAGAAGCCAAAAACAGGTGCCCGATAAAAACTGCCTGACATAGGAAATAACAAAAAGACACACCTTTCGTAGCCCACGTACTTTATTTTTTTTACATTCGAATGTTCTTTAACCGATCGTGGAAATGCACGACGGAGTCGTATTCATAGAGTGACAGGATGGGCATATTACAAATATGTAAGCGCCACCGGAATGCTAGCGAACCTTGAACACACTCTACATCCCTTTCGATCGTTATTTAGCTCAGAATCGTCTCTCGTTTTTACATACCTGCCATGAAACAGAGGTTTGGGCCTGAAATATAGCGAAGCGTAACATCGTTCAATGCTAAAGAAAAATGCTGTAATTAAAGCAATTACATTTTTACAATATCATTAAAGGTACGTACTATCCGGTACAACCGAAATAATAAAAGTTATTCATGTTATTTTCCGGCGAAGAGACAAAATCCATGCGCGTTTTCCCATAGGAATGCACAGGAGCACCGCAAAAGTAGACTGGTTGCTGTCTGCTTCAATTTGCCTCCCGGAAGTCGCATAGACACTAGCGCCAGTTGAACCTCTAGCGTACATTATAATAACTCTATGCAGCCCACATAGAACCGGATCCTTCTACTTCTCCGGATTTCTAACGACAACAAAACGTGCCGTAATTAAGAGACGTGCAAGCTGGTTAGCGTTCCTTTAAACCGGAAAGGCTGAAATCAGCGAAGCAAAACAGTGTACAAAAACAAACAAATGCCTGGAAACTTTTATAATAAAAAAACGCAAACCATTTTTTTTATATGGAGCATTTGGTTAGGAAGGATTGGCGGCGAAGTGCGAAGCTTAGTCAATTGTAAAAGGTCGATACTTTGAGAACACGCCATTATGTTTGGTCGACAGTTAATATCAGTTTCATATGGATTAGCCATGCTAGTTAGCGTGCTTTTAATTGATTCGATAGAGTTTCTGCTTCCTAACATGTTAATCAAATGCACCTTTGGCCAGTGTTGGCAGTAACACGATACGGGTAACGCGTTACCTTTTTCGGTAACGTAGTGAAGTACTCGTTACGTTTTCCGAAAAGTAATGGGTAACATTCTTACGATACTTTTTTTCGAGTAACAGACCTCTAAAAAGTATACTTAATTTTTTTTTTGTCGTGTTTCTACACCTTACTTTACCTCAAGTTCAGCCTACGCTATCGGACTGATGATACCAATCAGACAGTGTCAAAAATGCACCATCATGGTGATCGTCATGTTCTATCATCGCTGAACCAATAATAAACAAAAAAGGTCAGGGACTCGGGCGTTTGACGCCGCTCGATTTGTCCCTTTAGCTCGTGGGGTCGGCTGCGTGTGGAATTAAGCTGAAACGAAGCATAGGCGAAAAGTCATTAATTATTACATTCATTCCACACACCTTCACAATTTGCCTATTTTTCCCACTCAAAAAGTGCCACTTTAGCAAAAACTCAACGTCCACGCCCTTTGTCTCAATATAAAAAACCTGAAGCAGAAGAAAGAAAACGCAGTTACAGTCAATGTATAAATAAGATGTAAAGCAAAAGTAACGCGCGTTAAATTGTATCGGTAACGGTAACGGTTATGCGTTCCCCTAATTTCGAAGTAAGGTCGGTCTGTAACGCGCTCCCATATTTTGCAAGTAACGACTGATGTACTTGGTTAGGTTTTTCGGGGACGCCTACAACACTTCCTCTGGCATCCGCAATAGCACTTTGCCAAGTTTAGACTGCCCTAGCCGTTCGTGCATTGGATATGAGATCATAGGCAATACGTAATATTTAAGCTGGAAAAACCACGCGTCAAGATGTCTTACATTTACTCTTATTAACACTGATTCCTCTAATATAAGGCTCCCAATAAAGGCCACGACAACAAAAATATGCGATTTCACCCTCGTACCCTTATCAACATAGCCAAATGGTTTTAAGCATTACCTCGTTTTATGCGCGCTTGTTACATTAAGAACGCATTTTTATTGTTTTTGTCTGGTTCACCTCTTGCGTTTACGTAGTCAGAACACTTATATTAATTTTTGACGACCAGCGAAAGTGTTCTAAACCCTTAAACCCGGGACAACATATTGCAAACATTTTATTGCTTTTCTTATTCTTATATTGGGAAAACTTCTATACAAAAAAAAAAGAAAAAGAAAAACGATATCTGTACATGAAAATTTATTAGAGGACCCGAAGGTAATTATTTCCCACAAAATTATCTAAGTTAAAAAGAGCAGCCAAAAACAGAAACAAATTATGAGATTGAGCGCCGAATTTCCTAACATAAACCGAAATCTCTCGAGCGAAACCAAACGCTTTTTCTAAACAACACTTTTTTAAGCTAGAGAATTACTTTGTAATTCTCTAGCGGGGACGTTGACTTCAAAGAAACATATATTTTCGGTTGCGGTCCCGACTTAATATTTGTCTCACGGCATTAATATTGCCGCGGGCACAGCTGACCAAGTAGGCAGCGCGCCCGTGACGTAACGGTTATCGCGCTTGTCTTCCACGCAGAAGGCCAAGTTTCGATTCCTGGCCGCGTCTATGCATTTTTGTTGACGCTGTGATGTTCTGGTAAATTCGAGAACCGTCTTGCTGATTCGAGGTTAGAATGTTCTCCACACCGAACCTTCTATACTTCGTTTCACATTATCTGCGAGCGAAGCCAAAGCTAGAAGCGCGAGACCAGGGCTTTTTGCGTTTCTCCCCAGCTCGCGCGCTCGAGCAAAGCCTGAACGCACGGAACTTTCGCGCTCGCGCTTCCAGCTTTGCCTTCGCTCGCACATAAGGTGAAACGAAGTATAGGCCGAATATTCCAGAAGCGTACGCGTGTACAAAAAAGGCTCCGCGTGGCAAGCCGCAGTCAGTTTCGCCCCAGCGTTCTATCCTGCTGTCACGCCAACTTCGACGCCGGCGACCCTCCGCTTTCTTCTGTTCCCTTTTCATTTGTGGGCACAAGTTCGCCCCATTGAACCTTTTGTTTCTTCAGTTATTATCGCCTTATCACTTGTCATTCGTGACAATATTACGCTAAAAACGTTTTTCTTCTCTGGAAAGAAAAAGGTCACCTGCGTGCGTGCAGCTCCAGCTTCCTCGTAGAAGCGAAAATAGTTTGTGTCGCCCGATAAAGCCGCACACGAGTCAGTTTCTGCAACTTGTATACCGTCACGCATCTCCCACCCTCACTGCATCCGCCATTTTGATAAACCAGTGGCGTCATATATTGACATTTGGAGTCACGAATTGTGTCTGACAGGATCAAAAAGGCAGAAAAAAGTTTCGATTGTCCTCCTCCTCCCTCCCCCTCAGCGCGAACTTCTACCTTTCATGCCACACCGCATACAAGACAAGGCCGTAGGGCTAACATCTTTGCGTCATCAGAGAAGGCCGACGTTGGACACAGATTGGAAACGTGTGCAGCGTCAGCGCTCGGCTTCGAGTCGAGTTTGAGCCGAGCGTTGACGCAATCATCGTGTCCAATCTGTGCCCAGTGTTGACCTTCTCTGATGACGCATTTTCATTCAGCACTTCGGCTTTGTTATCTAGGAGGTGTTGTTCCATAACGCAATCGGTGTCTGGTAGCCTCGAGCCAGCACGCACCGCCACAGTGCTGGCGAAAAGAAATAAGCACGTCTCGGAGGCGGGCGTTCAAGAAATACTCCCTCTATTCTCACCTTGTCACAAACTATGGATGCTAAAGCTTGACACCCGGCACAAATCTACACAGTCTAAACAAATTTTCTTGTCGAAACTTTCTCGCAGATTTCTCGTAAAGCCAAAAGCTACGAGCTACTGCGGCAGCTTGGCGATCGTTTAGCACGGAAAAAAAAACGTTTTCGCTATGAAACCATATTCTCGACGTGACACTGAATGAGATGCCTCGTGTTCTTGTGTACGCAGTCTAACGATGGATACTTCGTTTTCGCATCAGTCCAGTTTTCTGGCCGATTTCTCGCCTAGATCTGCGTCGGATTGCAGGGAGGGGCTCGGTGGATCCCATAAAAAACATGGACGCTATGGAGTTTTAAAATTTGAATGCCATAGAACGTTCTAAATATGTTGGGCAGTATATCATCGTTCTGAAATGTACCAGGTAGGCAATATTCGTTCAAAGTTCCCAGGTATCAAACTAAGTAGAAACACTGGTCGACATACTAAGATAATACTAATAATAATAATAGTAGTAGTAGTATTAGTAGTAGCACTAGTAATGCTACACTAATAATATTAATAATAATAATAATATTAATGATAATAATAATAATAATAATAAACATAATAATAATAACAATAACAATAATAGTAATAATAATAATAATAATAATAATAATAATAATTAATAATAATAATTGTTTATTGCTACCAGCAAAGAAAAGTTTAGTATTGCGGATGCATCAAAGCCAGCAGGCGGCTTGTGCGACGCCATCCTCCAATAAAAAAACGATATGTAGCTGTGTAGCTACGGAAAATACAATAATATAAAACAGACAAAAAAGAGAAATATAAACACAATTCTATGAAGTTAGCCACTCTAGCTATAACGTGAAGATTTTGCGCGACAGGGTATTATGCACATACTAAAGCGGAAATCAAGAGCAATGTCAAAGCAAAATGAAATACCACAAAACTGGAAAATATGCGAAAAAATTCACAGAAGGTGTCTTCTGTTAAAATGTCCTACACACAGCAGAATATTCATTAATGTTCCAGAAAGGCAGGCGTTTAAAAGTGGCACACATTACCAAGCAAAATGCGTCTACAATATAAACAAACAGGATAGAGACCGAAACCAATAGTTCCCTATTAAAACGAAATACCTCTAAGCATCTTTTTAACTTTGCCCAAGGATGTTTGGTTTAGAAGTTCAGGTGGTAAGTGAGAAAAAATATATGGCACATAGAACGCACGCGTACTTTCGCCATAACGAGTGCGGGAAAGAGGTATGTGAAAAGGGTGCGTATGTCGAAGATCACGTGAGGGTGGGCTTGAGATTTTGAAATCAAAGTTCCAAAAGTGCCGCAATACCACTGAATGAACATAAAGGGTTTGGAAGTTAGGTAGTTGCAAATATTCAAAAAGATTAGCGTTGTCAGGTATTTTAAGTTTATAAGAGACACTTTTCAGGATAGCTTTCAGGATACAGTCTACTTTGGTTTTCCAATAGTCAGAAGAATGTCCGAAAACGGTGATAGAGTAGCGAAGGACGCTATATGCAAGCGAATGGGCAATCATTCTTCGAACAGATACAGGAAAATAATATTTTGTATTATATATTAGGCAACTAATGCTTCTTAGTTTTTTACAGATGTATGTAAAATGAACATTCCATTTCAGACCGCTGTCAAAATATATGCCTAGATACTTCACACTATCTGTATACTCAACCGGAGTGCAGTTGCATTGATGACAGAAAGAAGAGTGCAGAACTAATGGAATGTTGAGAGGGACTGTTTTGAGTGGATTATAGAAGCATACTAGTTTTGTCTTTTTAACATTTATATCAAGAAGGTTTTTTTTGAACCAGTCCATAATTGCTATGGCTTAAAATTGCAACTGGCTGATGGAATTGGCATAGTTGATATGTTGGGTCATAATTACAGTGTCGTCCGCGTATTGATAGAGCTTACATCCCGGTACCATGGTGGCCATATCATTGACAAAAATATTAAACAAAAGAGGTGATAGAATAGATCCCTGTGGTACTCCCGCTTTTAGTTCAGTTCGAGAACTCTGAAATCCAGATGCGCACACCAGTTGAGAGCGATGAGAAAGATAGTTTTTAAGTAGGCAAAAAAAATGAACCACGAAACCCTAGGCTGTACAGTTTCTTCAACAGTATCGTATGGCTTACTGTATCGAAAGCTTTGGACACATCTAAGAATAGTGCGGAGGTAACAAGATTGTGATCGAATGCTGAGTATAGGTGATCTGCGAAATCTTCTAGAAGAGGCTGAGTGCCCTTTCCTTGCACAAAACCAAATTGAGTTGGAGATAAGATATTAAATTTTTCTATAAAAGATGTCATAATATTAAACACATGTTTTTCGAGGATCTGAGCGATGATTGGCAAGAGAGAAATTGGACGATATTTTGCAATATTGTTTCTGGTACCACCTTTATACAAAGGACGTACTATAGATGTTTAAGTTCATCGGGAAGTACCTTGGTTTCAATAAAACCATTTACCATAAATAGAAGTACGTCTTTCAGAATGACTATATTTCTGCGAAGGTCAGATAGACGGATTCCGTCTATGCCAGGGGACTTATTGTTCTTGAAACTAGACAAGATGGAATATAGATCAGCTTCCTGAAGAGATGGAAGGAACGCTGAGGAAGAGACTAGGTTATCAAACGCATCTAGGCTATCTCTCGCCTGACCAGAAAAGGTAGCAAAAAAAACGTTAAAATCCTCTACAATTGACTGCAAATTACCGCCAAAATGTCGTTTCAGTGTATCATCAATGGAGTGTGTTTGGTGTCCACGGAGTTCATTTATCAAAGACCAAGTTTTACGTGCATCCGATTGAGATTGGGAGAATTTTCTGTGATAAGAAATGCGCTTAGCCGATCGAATCATCGCGTTTACTTTGTTACGGCATGATTTAAAGTTTATTCGTAGGTGTGCATCATTGGGTGAACGACGGCAGCGAGCCCATAGTGCATTTTTTTCCCTTATCGCGTCTAAAATATTCGCATTCAGCCATACAAGATCAGGGTTGCGTTTCTTTACGAATATTTCTCTCCGGCATCTTTCATAGAACTGTTTGAAAACCAGCACAAACTTTGGATAGACGTCGGTGCAGTTAACGGTCCTCAAAAAGTGGTTCCAGTCAAAAGCTGAGACCAACTTATCAAAGGCTGTGGTGTCGATACGTATAACATTAATGCGACCTGATGTTTCGCGCGATTTAAGAGCGCCGATTGACCAGCGGCAGGACACAAAGTAGTGGTCGGCAAGTTTTTCCTTAATAACTGCTGATTTCACGACAGTCGAAGATGTTCTTAGGTTAATATGGTCAATGCATGAGGAAACAAGTCTCCCTAAAATGAACTCTTCACGTGTTGGACAATTAATAACGGACTCAATACCGTGAGTTGCCAAAATGTTGAGGTAATTACATACAATAGATTTGGTCCCTTTCAAGATGTCAATATTAAAGTCTCCTATAATGCATAATTGACCATACGAACTCAGATCAGTAATGTTTTCTTCGAATTCCACAAGAAAAGACCCTATATTTGTGGACGGTGGTCTATACATTGCGAGCAAACAAATGGAATTGATTGCATTCTCCACAGAAAGGGCAATGAACTCGGCCTGAGCGAACGTCAACGAAATATTTGAAAATGACCATTTGTCACTCACGAAAACCGCGATACCACCACCATGACCCATATCTCGAGTGGAAAAAGTGCCACGATAACCCGGTAAAGAGAACTGATCTGTTGCAGAAGAGGGGATGTTAATTTCTGTTAAGACAAACACATCTACTGAAGAAGCAATAGCTCTTGAGGTAATTTCGAATTCTGCCCAATGTTTACGCATACTCCGAATATTAACGTGTACTACAGAAAAAAAACGTTTCATCACAGTTTCCAAAAAGATTTCGAAGAGATGAAAAATTTGAAACCTGAGCGAAATCTATCATACATTTAAAGAATCTTTTCAAGGTCTAGCGAACTGTTAATTCTCACTGGTGGAGAACCCACCGCCTTTTTTGCATAGATTTTCGCTCTGGTTACCCAGACGAACTTATAACCCTGCTCCTTGCCCTTCTGTGTTGCCCGCCAAAACAGCTCCTTGTTTATAATAATAATAATAATAATAATAATAATAATAATAATAATAATAATAATAATAATAATAATAATAATAATAATAATAATAATAATAATAATAATAAACTTGTATTCAGGACACATTCATGAAAGCATACAAGAGTGCGGGGGCAATCAAAGCCAACAAATGGCTTGTGTGATGCCGCCCAAAAAACTACAGAAAAAAAAAATTGATATGACCGTGAACAAAGCAACGTAAAGTTCGTCACACACACATCAGTAGAGCAAACTGAAAAAGTTTGGAATATACAAAACTGGATCAGTAGCTATGCACATACACACACATACTAACAAATAGGTACACGCTAGGCGACATCTCATCCCAGTAGGTGAAGTCTCAGCATTCTCTTCAGTTGACGCAGCGAATTCGCTTGTAGAATTTCAGGAGGCAAGTTATTAAAGAGTTCAGGCACGTAAAATTCGCGTGTATACCGTCCATATCTTGTTCGGGCAAAAGGTATCTCGAAAGTCTCTTGAAAACGAAGCGAACGAAGAGCAACGTTTTTTCTTTTGAATTGATCTGTCCAAAAGTAACGTAAGACAACAGTTTGAATAAAAAGTGTTCGGAGACAGAGAAATTGTAAATGTTGAAAGAGATCAGTACCATCGGGAAGTTGCATGCCATAAGAAACACTTTTCAAAATATTTTTTTTTTTTTAAATGCAGTCAATTTTCTCATGCCAGAAGCCGGAACAGTTTCCAAACACCGTAACGCCATACCGTAGCACACTATATGCAAGAGCATGGGTGACTAGTCTGCGAACTGAGAGAGGCATAAGTGATTTTGTATTATATAGCAGACAACAAGTACTTCTCATTTTTTACAGAGGGACGTGAGTTGAGCATTCCAAGTTAAACCGCAGTCAAATAAAATTCCTAAGTACTTTACAGATTCAACAAAAACTAAAGGAACACACTTGAAAGATACACAGTTTGAGTTATGTAAAAGGAAAGGGAAATCAAGACACACATATTTAAGAGGATTATGAAAACAAATGAGCTTAGTCTTGTTTACGTTAACGTCCAAAAGATTTCGTTGAAACCAATCCATGACTACTGTTGCAGCGCATTGCAGTGAGCGCAGCATCTTCGAAGTTAATATGTCGGGCAACAATTACAGTATCATCTGCGTATTGATAAAGTTTGGCTTGGGAAAGAAAAGTAGAAATGTCAGTAACAAACAATTTAAATAGGAGTGGAGATAGGATTGAGCCTTGGGGTACGCCTGCCCTTAGTGTTGTTCGCGGGCTCCGTGCCCCAGCTGCAATTACAAGTTGTGAGCGATCTGAAAGGTAGTTTGAAAGAAAAGAAAAAAACGGACCACGAAATCCATAGCTATAAAGCTTCTTCAGAAGGATTGAATGGCTAACGGTATCAAAAGCTTTAGATATATCTAAAAAGAGAGCACAGCAAACAAGATGTTTTTCAAAACCAGAAAATAATAAATCGGCAAAATCTTCAAGCAATGGCTGTGTTCCCTTTCCTTGAACAAAACCAAACTGACTCGGTGAAATGACATTGTGTACATCTAGAAATGATGTCATAGTATGGAATATATGTTTTTCAAGAAGTTGTGCAATAATTGGCAAAACAGAAATTGGGCGGTAATTTTCGATCTTACTTCCTGCGCCACCTTTGAACAAGGGCCGTACTATAGCGGTCTTTAGTTCGTCTGGAATAATGCAACTCATAATAAAGCCGTTCAACATATGAAGAAGTACATGCTTAATAACCTCATAATTTCTACGAAGGTCAGTAACTCGAATGCCGTCAATGCCTGGTGATTTTGACGGTTTGAAACTGAATAACAATGAATAGAGATCTGATTCTATCATAGGCGGAAGGAAAGCGGAGGCTGTTACAACATTTTCGAAAGTCATGAAAGAATCTCGTGTTGTACCCGAAAAGGTCGCAAAAAAACTGTTAAAATCCCTTACAACCGTTGAGAGATTAGAGCCAAAGTACCTCTTTAATACATTATCGATTGAATTTTGGGAGGAGTGACCACGAAATTCGTTGACGAGAAGCCACGTTTTGCGCATGTCTGAGCCAAATTCTGAGAACTTTTTACAAAAGTACCTTCGCTTAGTTGAACGAATCATCGCTGTAAGCATATTTCTACAAGTTTTGAAGTTAGATTTAAGCTCTGCATTGTTAGGAGCGCGCCTATGCCGAACCCAAAGTTTATTTTTTTCTGTTATTGCTGCCAGTATATCTGCATTCAACCAGTAGTGGTCAGGCCGGCGTCTTTTAACGTATATTTCTTTTCTGGAGGAAGCATCAAATGTCTTTATAACCTGCACAAACTTTTGGTAAATATCAGTGGATGTAACTGATAGGAGAAAGTCATTCCAGTCAAAGGAAGAAACAAGGCCATCAAACTTAGAGGAGTCAAAGACGGACATTTTTGTACCCGCTACGCTATTCAGGGGTGAAGGACTATCACAGAACCAACGGCATCCAACAAAATAGTGATCAGCTAGCTTCTGTGTAATAACTGCTGATAGGACTTTTTGGGAACAAGTTCTTAGATTAATGTGGTCTATGCACGAAACAACCAACCTGCCCATGAGAGTCTCTTCTCGAGTGGGAGCTGTTATCAAGTTGGAAATCCCATTAGCAGAAAGAGTGTTGAGGTAGGTGCATACTGGAGACTTTGACGGGGTTAAGGTATCAATGTTAAAATCTCCTAATATGGATAAATGATCGTAAGTTGCAAACTGCCGAAGTGCAGCATCAAACTCGTCCAAAAAACATCGGACGTTTTCCGAAGGCGGTCTATATACTGCTAAAATACAGACAGAGTTAATCAAATTCGTGATATTGAGCGCAATACATTCAGCATGACTGAAGGTTACTGCAAGGTTAGTGACGGACCAGGTGTTTCGAACAAAAACTGCTATCCCTCCACCCCTACGAGATGGTCGAGTGGTGAATATGCTAGTGTATCCTGGCAGAAAAAATTGAGTTGTCGCTTCTGCTACAATATTGATTTCAGAAAGAATAAAAGCATCAACTAAGGGGCAAATTTCCTTGCAAATTATTTTGAATTCATTCCTGTGCTTATTGAGGCTCCTAATATTCACATGTATAACTGTACAAAACGTCTCTTGTGGATCTTCGAAAAAACTACAGAGACAGTTAAAATCTGATACTTCAGCAAAATTCATCGTGAATCTATACAATCTTGTCAATGTCGGCTAGCTGGTTGATACGGACCAGCTCAGAGTTCTCGCTTTTTTGGCGAATATTTTGGCCCTTTTCACCCATACGAATTTATAGCCTTGTGCCTTGCCTTTCTGCCTCGCTTGCCAGAACAGTTCTTTGTTTGTTCGAGTGAGGTTGTCATTGAAGTAGAGCTTAGGTAGGCAACCCTTCTGACTTAGCAAACGAAGTGTACCGTGCTTAGCCACCCAAGTTTCCTTCGTTTTAATCGAAGAAAACCGAACTAGGACAGGCGGAATTCCGTCACGCTTGGCTGGCAAGCGATGAATTTCTTGGATGTCAGAAGGGTGAAACGAGTTATCGATTGACAGCTTACTCGCAAGCTCAGCTATGTAGGTAATCAGGTTTTCACCAGAAGAGTATGGCAAACCGTGCAGCTCTAAGTTAGGAAGACGAGAGTACTGCTCACTGTCATTTTGTTCAGCTTGAATTCGTGAGATCTCTGTAGCTTGAGACCGAACTGTGGCTTGGAGGCCCGAGATTTCATGTTGAAGAGTTTTCACCGCTAGTTCATTAGATGTTGCCAATTTCAGGAGAGAGTCATATTGTGCAGAGAAGAAGTCCACCGACGCTTGGAGGTCTTTAACTGTTGACTTGAGTTCCTCAACAGTAGGCTTCAGCAGGAGAAGCTCATCAAGCTTGGCGGGGAGCGTTTGCAGCGAGTCGACGCTGACTTTCAGGGAAAGTAAGGCTTGTAGCTTCACATTCACTGATGCCAGCTGAGCCTCCAAAAAGCCCGTTTCCGCGGATGAACTGCATCGTGGTGTACTGGGATCCCCTTGGCTATCCTTGCTGCGGCATAATCTGCAGACCCACTTGTCTCGCTTTGCCGTGCCCATGGTGGTAAACGTCGAATCGCAAACACCGGCGCAGAGCTTTCCAAGATGGTAAGCGCTCCTGCAGTTCGCGCAGACCAGGTGCTTTCCATCGGCCTGAATCACTTGCGCGCATTTAGCGCACTCAACCGTTGGGGCCATGTTGATCACGGCTTCGGTCAGAGCGTAGGAAATTCACTCAGGTGGAGGTGTGGAAGAGCCTACTTAGAGACTGCGGGCCGCCGTGCGATGTTAAAACTCACCGCGAAGATCGTCGTGCTACCGGAGCTTCCGTTGGGCAATGACACGAAAACCCAGTCGAGTGATCGCTGAAGCCTAGCCATGAACCCGAGGTTATTAAAAAGGATGTTGGTTCAGGCAGAATCGATGGCTGGTTACTTGAGGATTCCTGGGCTTGAGCTTGAGTCTCGTACTGCTTGCCAGTTGGTATTATTCTTAAAATATACGAACAGAGCAATCGAAAGAGCGATTGCTCCCGGTGACTTCTTCTTCTTCTTCTTCTTCATAATAATAATAATAATAATAATAATAATAATAATAATAATAATAATAATAATAATAATAATAATAATAATGAATATGCCCAGAAGTAACAAACAGGTCTTCACCTGAATGCTCAAACAAGATACCATTTAGAAAAAAAAAAAACCTTGGTTGACGCGGTAGCGTTATCGGTCCCCGTGCGGAAGAGCTTCTCACATAAACACGCGCTTGTTTCCAAGCTGTACAAGTGCGTGGGCGTGGCCTAGTCTGTAGCGTCACTGTGGTGCCTGGAAGGCGTCTCCGACTGGTGTGTTTACCGCGTCCAAAAACATGGTCCCTCGATTTCCGCCTGATGACGTCATACAAGTGCCATGTTGTCGCCGGTCGCCATCCTGGCGGCGTCTCACCAGCTGCGGTGGATATGGCAGACGCGTGTTCTGCTGCAGGTCTCTCTCCATTGTGACAGTTCACGGAAGCCACAGGAGCCGGAAGTTGGGACGCTGTGGCGACAGTGACACTGGCGTTCGCTCGTGCCTTCCGCCAGCATTTCTACAACCAACCGCCAGGATCGCGGCATAACACTCCGGCTTCTGTGACGTCATTCGTTGCCACTTCGGGACCACTTTTGATGTATGGGCTGGAGAGGACGCTAAACCTGTTCGTCGGAGACGCGCTCCAGGCCCCACAGCGTCACGTTCACGCGACGCGTGAGGTCACACGTGACGCCATCACCCTATTCGACCGCTTAATTTAAGGGAAAAGTTTCCCGCCCAATTTAGGGGTTCGTTAGGGTAATGACGTCACAGCCACGTGTGACATCACACGTGGCTGCGCTTGTTGCATTATGGGATTTCTGGGTCGCACCGACGCCGGGTTTTCCGAGACACGAGCTCCTCAACGCTGCCGCATTAAAAAGGAACGAGAGAAAAGCAAACAACAAAAAAGGTCCCGGAACTAAACGTACACAGAACTTATGAAGTGGAAGCGAGCGTTTCCACTTGTTTTCTGAAAATAGTTAACTCGCTGACCTTATCGCATTATCCAGGCGATTAAAAGCGATTGTACGAGTGTTGAAGGGGAATGGAAAAGCATGGTATGAAGATAAAATCGAGAGTACTTTCGAGTGGAACGTGATGGAACATAAATTTTCGCTTCACTAAAAACAGACTATTTTGTAAGATTAAATTTAGTACATTGTACAAAAACGTTAGATCGCGCAATGCTCTTCTGTCATATAGGGTCATCGTGGGAGCTTTATACAAAAAGAAACGAAAGAAAAGAATATAGTAAAATAAAATTAACGACAAAAATACCGCACTATCTTAACAACATCTCAAGAGGCTACGCTAAAGTAGAAATACAATAATAGTGAAATCCTTACTGTGAATCTCATTGTGCGACAGGTTCCTTACTGCAGCAGAGTTCGAGAAGTTCGAAGTTTGAAGGAGAAAATGTCTTGCTACGCTTTCTGTGAATCTCAGAGAGCTTATATAATATAGATACGTCGTAATCGGCTGCCGAAATACTTTTTTTTTTCTTTCCCTTTCCGCAAGCCCCTTTGTCCACGTTCTCTGCATATTATAGCCTGTAAAATACATATTATTTACGCAGGCACATACTTCTGACGCATCTTTTTTAGATAGGCGACGCCGACGTGCACGACAACAATAACCACTAAAAAAAGTTGCGGTAGGCACCTTCCTAGCTGTTTACAACGTGTGAGATACATTTCCTGTTAAGCATGTAGACGCTTTTTTGTGGTTATTGCCTTTGCTATTAGAATTTAGCGCTTGAACGTGCACTTCTCTTTATTAAAACGAAATGCTTCAGGCAAAGTTACTGGTTTAGAGTGGAGCTTTTGGCTCCAAACATGGTGGGTTGTTATGAGTATTGCACATGATTCATCATAGTTGCGCTGTTCTTAGTGCATCTAAACTTATGACGCAGTCACTACAAAGCGTACATATGAATTCTGTAAAAATTTGGTAGTATTTTTCGAAACAAAGTTAAGGTTTTTCACTACCTGATTTGCTCATCAAGATTATGTAAAAGCGGGGACACATTTTGCTGTACCACTTAAATGAGTCATAATCAAGAAGGAGGTCAGGGTAACATCTTAGTCTGCAATTTTCACATAATTAGCGCACAAAACGGATTGGAAATAATCCCCCGAAAATACTGAGATACAATCAGCCGATATATCCTCTTTCGTAACATTAGCTGTTGTACTGTGTTATAACTCACTGCGCATAAATGACATATGTGCAAAAATGACGCTTGACCTCTATTTTATTGTGATTTGCATGGGAGCATAGTTTTTAGCGCCTGTGCAATTTAGTGACGTTTGCGTTTAAGCACACGCGTCAATGATTAATATAGTACAGTCAAAAGTATTAATCTCACTCACAAATATAAATCACGAATTATCAGTGGACTACAAATTTCTTATTTAGAAATAAATATGTTTAAGACTTTTAAGAAACTTTTCGTTGTGGCCAAGCTTTGCTTAAAATTTCACCAATATCGTTTTTCTTTTTAAATTCTTAAGCTATGTGCAAATGTATGATCTATGAAACGCTTGAAAAAAAATGCGCAGCATCGAATAGAATATGTTAATATATTGTAAACGTAAAGTGTTTGAGCCAAGTTGATTGATAGAAACAGGCTCAAAAGCCAACAAAATCTCCTTAGCGAAAAAAAAAGCTAATCCACAGAAACTCACATTTCATCTGAAGCAACCATACATTTTTACGTATATTGAACCACGGGACGTCTTGCGATTGATCTGCTAACTGATTGATGACAAGGTCAAAATTGTGAAACGCTCCGCGTTTTTCTTACAAAAAATATATTTATTAAAATTATTGTTTATAAACGCAGATCCGCGCAATGAGTTTAACGCGATTATGATTCTCGGGAATAATACGGATCTTTATTGCGATGGGCAGAAAGTAAAAAAAAAATGGCCTATCTAGCCTGATGTTTTAGGCAGCTAATTATAAATGTATTATTTTCCTCTATAATTCTGCCGGGAAATGTAAGGATTTTTGCGGGTGTTCGGCTGAAATAAGTGCGTACAGTTTTTAGCTAGAATAGCCAAGACAAGGCGAAAGAGCCGATCCTCCTAGAATCTTGGAGATATACGAAAGTATGATCCAATAGATATCAACTACTATATGCCCCGAACCAATTGTTGGAAACAAATCTTCGAACATAACATCGCGTTCTTAATGTATAAAGGTTAATTGAGCTTATTCGAGTCAATGAATGTTTTTGTATCTGTTTCAATATTAAAAAAATAACACGTACAGCACGTGGCGCATATTTCCCCCAGCGTACAGACTGTTTCTATCAGGACACATCTATTACTGTTGCTACTGCCAAACACATGACTGATTGATTGAATTGAAGTTTATTTGACATATGAAATGTCGGGGAGGGAGGAGCAAAAGGTTGCCGAAGCTACCTGACGAGGCTCCATTCCCCTTTTCGGCGCTACAGCAGTCGCAGCAGCAGTGTAGAAGTCATACATATAAAATTCAAGCTGAAACTATTTTCACAGAGACTGTTTTGATATAAATTAAACACAAACAAAGCACAAATCAACACAAACTAAACACAAAACAAACACAAAGGGGGAGGATCTGCCTTAAATCAATTCATAAATGAATGCATAACATAGTAATCATCTGAATCAGGAGAGCATGAAGCAGCGGCCCAATATTTAAGCCGAGAGCGTAAAAATGTACTCTTTTATTTTCTTTTCAAAGCTCCGCAAAAAAGAGCAGCAATTTATAAAATCTAATAATTCAGAAAATTTGTTTAAATATTCCGGAATCAAAAAGCTCAATTGACACGAGCAGAAAACGAAACAACAAACAAATAAGCCAGTGAATAACATACGCTGTAGGTAATATGATACGTCTAAAAACACCAAGCTACAGCGGTTAAGACCTGCGAAAACAACACATAACACGTGTCCTTAATGCACGCCGCGTAGAGCATATAAGCTGCTAAAGAGGATCGGAAAGTGTACCGAGGCTTGCACTTGAACCTCCTACTTCCAGCCACAGCAGGGACCAGCACTCCAAAATGAAGTTCACGGTGAGTGCACGACGATTTCATTCCACGTTTTATATTTGGTATTTTTAAAAGGTCGAAGACTTTGTTACTAAAACAGCAGAAGGTGATGCCGTAGTATTATTTTTCTGTGGTCTGGGATAGACCTGACATTATTGACCACATTTTCCTTTTATTAACGGTGTTCCTCTACATGGTGTAAACATAATTGTACCTCTTATCTAACGTTGACTACCCTCTATATTGAAACAATTCTAAAAAAAAAAATAATTTCCACGCAGGAAATGTCTAAGGTGCATCTTTCAAAAAAAAGGGTTAAACAAAGAATGCATTATTTTCAAAAATCTTCCAAGTTTTACGTGATGCTCGTTTATATAGGCTATATAAGTCATACAAAAAGCAAAAGGTTAGCTGAAACGGGACAGCACAATACGTAAAGAGTAGTAACCAGAATACAGAAGAATACTTTCAGACGACGTTTGAGAAACCAAATTACGAAACGCCACCTGCCACCTTTAGAATTAGCTATTCATTTTCAAATTTGGTTTGTCCTCTACTGGCAGGAACTAGTAAACGTTAGGGGATATATAATAAAAAAACAGCACAAAACCTACGGACAAATTAAAGGTAAAAAGGACAATGATGCTCTTGTGTTTATGTTAATGTTAAAAAAACAACTGGCCCAGCTTATCGCCTTTAATGGCATAGTTCATATGGTAAATAATTTACTTTTTGCCCATTTCGGATGCCAGCTTCATAAATTTCGTTTCGCAGTTTATTGGTGTTTTATGAAAATCAATAAGTATATATTTCGTGTGGTCTAAACCATAGGTAATAAAAATATATTTAGGCAGTTTAGCAAACGGCAGGTCGATCACTTTTGCAAGTCATGTTAATGTCTATAACAAACCTTTCCGTTGACCAGGTCGCAATTCTGGTGTTCCTTCTGGCACTGGCCCTGGTGTCTGCTGGAAAAAGCTACGGCGGTTACGGCGGTCATCACGGAGGGCACGGTCATGGAGGCTACGGCCATGGGGGTGGCCACGGAGGACACAGATACGGAAGATCTGTCGGATACGGAGGACATCACGGCCACCACGGAGGCTACCGTCATGGAGGAGGACACGGCAAAGGGGGCTACGGTTACGGATATGGACACGGAGGTCATCGCGTTCGCGGCGGATACGGCGGACATGGTTACCGTGGACACCATGGGAGGTAGAGAGAAGGCACTTGAAATTCCCAAACAGGTTCTTTTCCAGTTCCACGTAACGCAAACTCTGCTAAAGATGAAAAAGAGGCAAACATTCTCAGACATATTTCCTCGGGAATAAAATGAAGACGTACCTTGATATATTTGTGAAAAAAATGCTTCGTAGGTTCTACCTAGTATCTCCAGATATTGTTATAATGTCTGAAAATTGGACAAAAAAAAAAAAAAAAAAAAAAAACAAGCGTTGGTCATTACTAGGGTCCCGTGTGTTCTTTGTGTGTGTGTTTTCCGAATTCCAGTCGATCATAAAGGGTGTTTATTTCCCGACAAATTCGGTGATTTTTGTGTAAATTGGTTAAGGTTTAACCAATTTCCCCCAAAAGCCCTGAATCTGTAAACCCCCTCCATCAAAAAAAAAAAAGAAATATATAATACCCCCCAATTTACATAAAAAAATATACTCCCAACGCACGCAACCCTAGGCATCACGTACGGCCGACCAGCAAAATAAAGAGGGTCTCAAAGAATTAAAAAAAAAACAAAAAAAACATTTTCAACTGCAGATTAGGCCTACTTACGAATGTTTGGAACGTTTATTAGAATAAAACTACTCCACAAATATGTTTTATAAGAAGATATATTCAAAAATGATATATCACGGTGCTTTCCTTCGGACATACAGCGAGGAGTGCTATCGCATTTAAAACCCGTCAAGCGGACGCCACACCGGTGATTTCCACATTTGCGTCTCTACTCGGAGCGCAAACAGTGGTGGATCCAAGGGGGGGGGGGGCGACGGGGGCGGCCGCCCCCCCCCCCAAACCAAAGTCGACCCCCCTCCCTCCCCCCTTCTCGGAGGGCAATTTGATATGGGTGGATCCCCCTTGCACAAGAAAGAATGGGAGAATAGTATCCTTAAACATTTTCCGCCCCCCCCCCCCCTCCCCCCAAAACGGAGTTCTGGATCCGCCCCTGAGCGCAAAGCATGTAATTGGTCTCTAACTCAAGAGTTAGAGACCCGAAGACAGAACGATTAAAACTAGATTTTAGCAAAACACTAGCGATCCTACGCTTCTCTTCGTGCATGACTGTAAAATGCCGGGCATGGTTAATCGAAGCATTGGGCTTTTGTGTGGCGTGTAATTTCGTGAAAGCTGTATTCCACGCACATCCGACTCTGAGCAGCTCGCGCCTGAAAATCGATGACTCAAGTTGAGAGAAGAATATTGTACGCAAGATACTACATTCTGAATAATAATTTAAAAAAAAGAGAGCTCAAGAAACACAGCTGGGGAACGGCGATTCTCCAATTACTGATCATCGCCCCGTATCGAATCTTACTGTGGAACTAGCTGATAAGAACCCCCAAAAAACTAAACAAAATCAAGATTCAACTTCTGGAGTTATCACTGGCTATAGATCCTTCTAAAGAATGGATTGCTGTGATTTCCAGGCGGAGATAGGGTGAGCATGAAGGGGATTTTCAACTTCCTCCTTAGCTTTCCTTGTGCACTCAAAATCAACATGGGAAACCACGTGGTCGTGACGTAGTAGTTCACCGGATCTGATGACTCCATGATTCATTCGTGTTTTCTTAAGCATGGGCAAAGAACGATTCTCAAGTGATGATAATTGGCGTCCCGACACTCATTGGCCACGAACGCGAATCCAAATATTCGTCGACGGAGTGATTGTTGTCGAGCGCGTACGCTGTTCCAGTGTTCAACGCGTGCCAGTGTTCAACGCGTGAGCTGGGTTCGACTCGCGTGCTTGGGCACCGCGGATGCATCGCTGCTTTCGAAGAAAAGGAGGTAAGAAATAGCCCGCTACATTTTTAAATTTTCGTAACTGAAATGCGTTTGAAATATGTATAAATAAATTTCGTAACTAAAAAAAAAAAAAACTCGTCTGGAGGTAATGATCGGATGTTACCGGCTAGCAGATTCCATTGTTCATTTGATCTAGGGAAAAATTGTATTTAAACATTTCAGTAGGTGCATAAAACGGCGAAATGTTTAGGTTCTGATGGCTCCTTGTTGATGACGTTCTCTGAAACCTTATGTATGTGACTAATGAGGTGAGACGTGGCGAGTTAACCCGACCATATAGAACTTTAAGGCTCTCAGTGTGGCGTCTATTGGAAAGAGGACTTAAAGGAGCTGTGCAACAACTTCAGTCATTTGCTTAAATAATTTATGAGTTGGTGTCTGGACCTTCCTGAAGTAAATACAAAAAGAAACTGATTTTGCCTTCATGTCCTAGTTTTTATTTTAAAAATGAACAAAGATTGAGGTTTTTCGCACCTTTCAACTCTTTCACCATCTTCCGAGTCACGTGCGCTGTGACGTCAATGGGGGTCACGCAGGGTTCCGGTGAAGCTCTCTCTCTAGAGCCATCCGTGAGCAGCGAGAACTCACCCGCTCGCGTCCACATGACCAAGTACTTGCGCAGTGCGATCAACATGGCGAAAGGAGGAAAGTCTCATTCGGGTCCGGTCATTCCCTGTCCGGCTCTGCCCCCGTTTCCCTCCGGCTTTTGGCGGCTGTTCGCGGTAGCAGATAGAGCTACCGCGGTAGCAGATAGATGGCGCCACTAAAACTCCGTATCACATTACGTTTGTACAAACGTTTAGAGTGATGAACGGTATCGAATGCTTTAGATATGTTTGTGAATATCGCATTCATTTAGTTGCCAATGTCGGCAGACTGAGTGATGACGATAGTAAATTCAGTTAGTTGTGAAACTGTGCTGTAACCACTTCGAAACCCGTATTGAAGATCACATAAAATGTTGTCCGTTTCAAGGAACACCATGATGTGTTTGTAGATTATGTGTTCTAATAATTTGCGTAAATGAGATGTTAAACAATTGGCATGAAATTAGTTAACGAATGTTTGTTGCCGGATTGATACAATGGAAGAACTTTTGCAAGTTTCCAAAACGAGGAAACACTTGCGGCTGACTGCGATTTCTGAAAAATAATAGCGAGGTACCGACTAATCCAAAGAAAATATCGAACAAGATATGAATTATGAATGGTGTTAAGCCCAGGGCTTTTTTTAGTATCTAAATTGAACACCATGTTTAGCACGCCCACATCACACACAGTTATATCACCAATTGTAGACTGTGAATCACTAATTAAAGGAGGAAGTTCGAAATTGTTCATTGTAAACACCGATTGGATGTATCTATTGAACGCAGTGGCGATTGGTATTGAGTCGCTACTGGTGGTGTCATGAATCGTAAACGTGCCTGAACTAGAACTACCGGGTGAAATCAATTGCCAAACTTTGCGTGGGTTGCTTTTATTAATTTTGCAGCGTCACTCGGAAATCGAAGTCCTTCGCTGAGATAGTTTTAAGTCGAAGCTCCTCTTTCCCTTCGTTAAACTGGGCAATCTTCTCTGGGTCACCGGAACGTCTTACACGCCAGAGTCTATTGACGGGACGTGAAAAATGCAATATTTCTCGTGTTAAAAGAAGATCGTGAAATCTGGCTGATATTCTCATTTCATTGTGATTGGGTGTTTGGCGTTATCATCGCCAAATGCCGCGATATCATTGGCTAAGGAGTGATATCGGGATTGTCGTGACTGGCCATGCGCCGGTGCACCTTTATTTATTTACAGACAAAAACATGCAGCGCCGAAAACTTCGGCATCATAGCAGGTACATCCCATGGATTAATACGCTCAATAAAATAAAAACAGAACACTTGAATATACAACCTGGGCTGTCAATAAAGAAAATACATAAACACTGAACATATACAACATTAAAAATCAGGACCATTTCTTGAGATAAATGGTCCCACGTCATCACGAATAAAAAAAGACTCTGGTAACAGGTTCCACTGAGCGATTGTGCCTGGAAAAAATGAAAACTTCTTATAATCTGTTCTATAAGAAATTTCCCTTATTCTTCTGTTATGATCCACACGATTTGAAATGTAGTAAGGTAATTTTATGTAGTTGCTTTTATCAATACCAGTCATATCACTAAAAATTGCGAGCAAGAACCTCAATCGAAAATCTTTGCGCCTTGACAATAAAGTTTCCCAACCAAGTACATTTTTAGTCACTGTTACGCTATTGTTTCTACTATAATTTCCTATTTGAAATCTCGCCGCACGGTTTTGAAGTTTTTGTAACTTATCTGCAAGGTACTTCTGATGCGGATCCCACAAGTGTAGGTCTTACCAAACAGCAATAGACAGTCTCTTTTAGTTTCTGTGGAGCACCGCGTAAATTTTGAATAAGAAAATTTAAAGTGCGGCTGGCTTTCTTAGCAGTTTCAGTGACATGAACAGCCGGTGCACCTTTAGTTATAGGTTACTATAATAATAATAATAATAATAATAATAATAAATCTTTATTCGCAAATTGCCCAGTACCAAGATCAGTTTCGGGTCCGATCAAAGCCATCAGGGGCTTGTAGGATCAGACCCAGCAGTTTAATTGACAAAAGTATCACAGGCACGGCGACGACGAACACTCAACCAACACACAGAAATAGGCTAAGCCTCACAGGGCCCTGGAGTCACACAGGCACGATGAGGACGAGAACACAACACACACTCAGTTGGATCAACATTGTAGATCCTTCGAGTCGCACAGGCACGACAACGACGAGCACACGCCAACAATCACACAGTTGGTAGAACCTCGGAGGGCCTTGGAGAGTAGTGCGAGGTCACGTGGCACGATAAGTCGTAGAATGAGGTGGAAGAGAAAAGGAAACAAAGCAAACGCAGACGCGCACCCATGCGGCATCTTGGGCGACTGAATTCGGTATGATCATAAATGTAAAAAAAAAAAGACAAATTTAAGCATGATTGAACACTTGATGCTGCAGGGAGGACACCGAAAAGGTAGGGCGGGTAGCATAAGCAGAAGATGCAGTGTAGAAAGCAGGAGCATTCGCTCAAAGGCACAATCACATACCTAAAAAAACCTTTGCCCAGGTTACTGTCTAGTAATGTCAGAAAATACATTCTGCAGCTTCCTTTTCAATTGCTTGTTAGAGGTGATGGAACTGAGCGAGTGCGAGAAGTCATTAGAAAGGCTAGGTACATAATGTTTGCGCAGACTCTCACCATATCGAGTCCGTACCGAAGGAATTTGATAAGGAACGAAACATCGGAGTTCACGACATGGATTGGAAGGAATTTTGAACTCGCTTTCCCAAAAGTGCCGCCTGATAACTGTTTGAACAAAGAGCGAGTAAAAGGATGGCAACTGAAGAGACTCAAAAAGATTATCAGTACTAGAGTATTGCGTGTGATAGGCAACGCTTTTGAGAATACCCTTTAAAATCCGATCGATTCTTGAATGCCATTGGAGGGAGCAATTAAAAAATACGGTGATGCCGTACCTCAGTACGCTGTACGCTAAGGCGTGTATTATGTTTTGTTTAATGGATAACGGTAAAATCCCTTTAATGTTGTACATGAAACAACAGACTGTACGAAGACGTTGACATAAATGAGACATATGAGTACCCCACGCTAAATCACAATCAAAGTGAACACCTAAGTATTTCATAGAGTCAACATATTGTATTGGAGTACAATCGGTACAAGTGCAGTTAGATGTATGAAGATATAAGGGGAAAGTCAAATTCACATTTTTTAATGGATTACGAAAACATATCAGTTTCGTTTTTGCAGTATTAACTCGAAGCTTGTTTGTAGAGAACCAGTCCATAAGGTTAACAGCGTCCACCTGAAGCATTTCCATTGCCCGCTGGTAATCAAGGTGCCGAGTGAATAGGACGGTGTCGTCTGCATACTGATGTATGAAGCAGGTGGTAACAACAGATGAGGTGTCATTTACATATATGTTGAACAATAAAGGCGACAGGATAGACCCCTGTGGAACACCAGATGTTAAGCATGCCAGAGCACTACGAATGTTGTCAACACAAACAACCTGGGTACGATTTGATAAGAAGCTCTTAATCAAAGAATAAAATGGCCCCCGGAAGCCGATTCTTTGCAACTTGCTTAAAAGAACGTCGTGATTTACGGTGTCAAAAGCTTTGGCGACATCGATGAAAAGTGCACAAGTAACCATGTTGTTTTCAAAAGAGTGGTGTAAAAAATCAGAAAATTTCTCAAGGAGACAAGAAGTACCACGTCCTGCGACAAATCCGTATTGATGGGGAGATATTATGTTGTGTTTTTCGAGAAAACCAGACATAGCAAGTAATAAATGTTTTTCCAGGATTTGCGAAATGCAAGAAAGTATTGAGATGGGTCGGTACGAGGAAACTTTATCAGGTGAACCCCCTTTAAACAGGGGAACTACTAAAGCTTGTTTTAATTCACCAGGGATATTTCCACTCTCCAGGATGTTATTAATTATTACTAGGAGAACGTCCTTTAAGGTGTCATAGTTACGACATAAATCGTTCACAGTAATTCCGTCAACACCCGCAGATCTGAAGCGCTTAAATCCGAAAATATATGATCGCAGTTCAAATTCAGAAAGAAGAGGAAGAAACGCCGATTCTAAGACAGACGGAATGGCGGGTGTTGAAATCACTGCAGTAGATGAGCTAAGAGTTGAGCAAGCAAAAAAACTATTGAGCGCGTTGACAGTCAGATTCATGTCAAATCCGAAATGTTTTCTAAGCGTCAGGGAGACATTTTTTTTTGTAGAGCCTCTAAGCTCGTTGACTACCGACCACGTGAGTCTCGGGTTGGAACGGGCGTTCGAGATCTTATTTGCAAAATATATTCGCTTTGCAGACCGAAGGAGAGCGTTTACACGGTTTCTATAAATTTTGCATTCCAGTTTGAGAGCAGCGTTCGTAGGGGAGCGTCGGCTCCTTTTCCACAGTTTCTCTTTATGATCGATAGCATCAAGAATTTCTGACGTCAACCAGGGAAGTTTTGGTTTGCGCTTTTTTATACGAACTACAGTTTTTGACATCATCTGAAAACGTTTTATAATTTCAATGAATTTTGGGTACAAGCTTATCGTGTCCACCGAGGACATGAATTCCGACCAGTCAAAAGCTTTGATCAGCCGATCAAACCTGTTTATATCAAGCTTCTCTACTTGACATATTGATTGAATCTCTTTATGGTGCTTGGAAAAGAAAGTATATCGACAGGTGACAAAGTAGTGATCAGCTAGCTTTTGTGAAATAACAGAGGACTGAACGGAAGCATCAGATGTTCGAACGTTGACATGGTCTAGGCATGATGAAACCAATTTCTGATTGAGCACTTCCTCTCTGGTGGAACTTTGAATGGTGGAATGTATCCCATTCTCCGAAAGTAGCGAGAGGTAGTCGCAGACGACCGGCTTGGACTTCTTGAGAGTATCGATGTTTACATCACCCACCATACATAAATGACTTTCAGTAGTTAGTGTTTTTAAGTTTTCATTTAACTCCTCTAAAAAGGTAGTACAGTTAGAGGAGGGAGGTCTATACAGAAGTTATCAGATAAATTGAATGGATTGCGTTAAACACCTTTAGAGCTATGCTTTCTGACGACGTGAACAGCATTTCTACTTCTTCAACTGTCCAAAACTCTTTCACATAAATAGCTATTCCACCTCCTCGAGCATTCTGGCGGGTATAAAAATAGTTTTGAAATCCCGGTAGTTTGAATAGCGAAAGATGATGTACACCCATATTGATTTCTGTTAGCACCAAGGCATCTATCCGGTCGTGAACTTTATCAACAATAATCTTCAGTTCGTTCCAGTATTTGCGAATGCTTCGAATGTTTACATGTGCAACAGTGAAGCTATTGGAGCAAGAGGCATCGAATGAGGCATTAAAAGCATGGAAATTAGTGAACTCAGAAAAACTGACTGAAGCCATTATTTAATCAGATCCAGGTCACCTCGTTGCAGAATTCTTATCGGAGGAGCTCCCTCTTCTTTTTTTGCATAAATTCGTGAGTGTTTAACCCAAACGAATTTGTAACCGCATTCTTTTCCCCGAGACCGAGCCAGCCAGAAAAGCTCTCTGTTCATCGGGGAAAGATTATCGTTAAAATATACTCGTTCCGAGGAATCCTTTCCAAATGACGTACGAAGTTTGACGCGAGCCTGCATCCAGCGGTCTTTAATGACCGATGAAGCAAACCTCACCAAAATGGTAGGATTTGCAACTTGTTTTCCAGGCAGCCTGTGGGTAGATATAACATGAGCTGGTTCATGGCCAACAATGGCGAGCTTGTCAGCCAGCTGCATCAGGACAGACGCAAGAGTTTCATTTTGATCCACCTTCAGACCTTGGATCTCCATGTTATTTAGGCGAGAAGTCTGATCAGCCTCGTTTATCTCCGTTCTCAAGGATGTATTGTCCGTGCTTGTTCAGAAACAGTGGTCTTCAAGGTGCTCATTTCAGCCTGTAGATCCTTGACTGCAGTCTCATGAGCAGTTGCAACTGCTAGCATGTCGTCATACTTGGCGCTTAGAAAAGTGATCGAGCTCTGAACCTCTTCAACAGCCGTCTTCATTAGTTGTATTGACGGTCTGAGCAGCAGAAGCTCGTTAACTTTTTGGGGAAGCTCAAGCAGCGTGTCGACACTGGTCTTGAGTGAAAGGAGAGAATCAAGTTTCCGGCTCATATCAAGAATCTGCGCTGCGAGCGTGGAGGAATCACACTGGAAGCTCGTGTCAAAGCCCGCCACACCAACGTCAAGATCAGTACGAGTGGTTTTGGTGCGGCATACCTTGCACCTCCATTTTTCTCTTTTTTCAGTGGTCATAGCGGTAAAAGTGGCCTCGCTAATCCCAGAGCAAGTTTTCCCGAGGTGAGAGTCATGTCCGCAGGAAGTGCACGTCATATGACGACCGTCGGGAGGAATGGGTTTTGAGCAGGCATCGCAAAGGAGAGACATGACCGCTTTAAATCAAGCAAAAGTTAGCAGAACTAGCAAGTAAAACAATGTTAGTACTGTTAAGAAGACCAGCGATCTTACATGGCAGTAATGGTGGTTGATGTTTCTCAGGGTTGCGTTAGGCCAGATCACGTTGGCGAGTTTGACGGTCAAACGGCGCTGTGGTGCGAAGGTGGGCGTGAGGACCGATGTTTTGCTGAAGCAAGGTTCCTTTGGAGCAGAGAGCACTGAACAATGGCAGGTGCAACTGTGGCAGTTCCAGATGATGAATCGAGCTGATATGAAGAAGTGATCCCACCTGCTGCCACCAGAAAGTCCCAGAACGACACCAGTAGCAGCCGACCTGAAGGTCAAAATCTCGAAGCGTGCAGTAGAAGAACAAACTGTCCGGTGACGGTTAGAATGTCTACCGGCGAAAGATTGAAGCAATGGTAAGCCTACTCGACGAGATCACGAACGACACCAGTAGCAGCCGACCTGAAGGTCAAAATCAAAATAATAATAATAGTTTATTTCCCCAGTGCCCCAGAACAACCGTGAGGTTTTGGTATGGTGGCACAAATGTCCACGATCGGATAAAAGAAAAGAGATTCAGCAGTATCTCATGGAGACACCTGTGCTATACATGGTACAGTGCATAGTCAAGATTGCGCTTGAACGTGGTACAATCACTGAAAACGTCCAAATTTGGTGAGTCAACATTGTTCAAAGAGACTTGCATGCGGGTTGATCGCGACAATGTTTCTTGAAAGTGAGGGTAAAACAAGGAACGATGTCTACAAGATTGAGCAGGAGCATGAAAATTCACTGAGCCTAAAAGATCAGCGTCGATGTGACCTTTATTTACTTTATGTAAAAATAAAATATCACGAGAGAGTATTCGCTTCAATAAATTCTGTAAACCTAGCCTCTTAAGAATGTCGTTGTAGTCATGATAGAACCTTCTACCAAAATAATTATCATAGACAAAACGAATAAAACGTTTCTGCACATTTTCTAGCCGTGACGCATCAGTGGCAGTCAGCGAATTCCATGCGACAATACCAAACTCAAGTTTTGCACCTACCAGACATAAGAACGGTCGGACAAGGCATAAATGATTCTTAAAGTCGCATGTTAAGCGGTATAGCGAACCCATCATTCGGACAGCAGAAGCAACAATCTTTGAAACATGATAAGAAAAGGAAAGTCTGGTGTCAAAATAGATCCCAAGGTCGAGAACCTCGATGACTCGTGGGATGGTAGCTGATTTAAGAATATAAGAGTAAGATAATATATCGCGTTTATGAGACATTGATAAGATTTTTGTTTTGTCATTGTTAAGCACCAATAAGTGTGTGGAGCACCACTCAGATATGCGTAAAATGTCATCTTTTAATACACTGCAATCGTCAAATGATATTATATTCGTAAATATCTTGATGTTATCAGCAAACAAAAGCAAGTGTGAATTTTTTATAAACTTTTCAATGTCGTTGATGAATACGAGGAACAGTAGGGGCCCGAGATTAGATCCTTGGGGGACCCCAGACGTCGGGATGAAAGTGTCGGAGTAGCTATTCGCAATTCTCACACTGCTTCGGCGATCAGTTAAGCAAGTCTTAAACCAGTTCAAAAGGGTCGGCGATACTCCATACAATGAGAGCTTCAGCAATAGTAAATCATGATTAACTTTGTCGAAGGCTTTTGTCATATCAAAATAAACAGTATTGACCTGGCTTCGAGAAAGAACTATAGGAACTGAGTAACCAAGAAATGAACAAAGATTAGTTTCCATGGAGCGTTCCTTTAAAAAACCATGTAGAGCACTACTAAATTTCCGTCTAAAATAATACGAAACACGAGTGTAGATGACCATCTCAAATACCTTCGAAAAGGCGCACAGCAAGGATATCGGTCGGTAGTTACTTACGTTACAAACATCACCACCTTTATGCACTGGTATGACAACAGACATTTTCCACGATAATGGAAAAACACAACTTTTCAACGAGAGGTTAAATATGTGATTTAAGATAGGAGCTATTAGGTGTGCGCACCCCTTCATAATAAAATTTGGTATCATATCCATTCCCACTGACAACTTCGACTTCAGTTTTAATATCGCTTCTAGAATTTCAACTGTGTCACTAGAGGTAATTGTCAGAAAATCGTGGTAACCAGTATTGTCAGAAGGGGTATAACTCGAGAACGAATCTGAGGAGTAGCATTCACAAAAATGATCCCGATAATATTGGCTGCGTCTGGAGGAGACGATACATATCCAGTGTTTGCCCCGTAGACATATACTGTCGCTTCTTGTTTTTGTATGCTGCTTTGCGAATTTCCAGAACTCGTCAGGCTTTCGGTATAGACAGCCTTCAATTCTTTGCTTATAAACCTGTTGGTCATACTTGAATAACTTTTTAGCTAGCGTCCGGTAGATACTGAACTTTGTGTACCATAAATCGACACCGCTTTTTCGATCAAGTTTATGGAAGTGCCTTTTTCTGCGTAAGTAGTATGTTAATTCTTTTGAGAACCAATGAGGATACCCGGAGCGTTTCGATGAACGTTTTGGAATGAATATATCCATCCCATTCATGACAGTGCGGGTTAAGGAATCCGTAGCAGTGTCCACGTTTTGATGATTTAACACTGTTGACCAATCATGATCGCTTAAAAACTCAGAATCCCAGGTAATCACCAGCACTGTAATTGTACTTGGGATAACTTTGTCTAGAACACTCATCTCCCAAGACGTAGTAGGTTACACAAAAAGGCGGATGGAAAACATCAGGATGAATTAGCGCGTCAGTGGCGGCTTGAATGCTTTCAATGGGGCCGTTCAAAAGAAAGAGATCAAGAATGTTGCCAGCATTGTTTGCAATGTGATTGAGTTGAATAAAACAATTAAAATTAATAAAGTTCATTAAGGAAGCAGCTTTCTTTGAAGCATGCAAGTTTCTGCTGGTTTCGTTGCGAGATGACCAGTCTATACCTGGGAGATTAAAATCGCCGTAGATATGCACGTGATATTTTGAAAAGTCGATTTTCTTTTCAAGACTGGAAAGATGATTACTGAAATCACCGTGGTCGAAAAGAGGGGGAAAGTGAAAGTTGCCAATGAGATGATTTACGCCTCCTCTTGATAAAACTTCGATCTAAACACATTCTGGGCAGGTTTCCAAATCCTGTTTCCGCCAAGACGTCACTGACTCATCCACCGCGATTACAACGCCGCCGCCAAATTTCTGGCCAGTCGAAGCGTAATCCCTGTCTCTCCTGTAAACGTTGTAAAATACAGGAAAATAGGCATTGCTGGGAATTTCGTCTAACAGCCAGGTCTCACTTAAACAGATAGTATAGCAAGAATCAGCGACAACATTTGACATGCATTCGTCGGCTTTTGTACGCAAACCGCGAACATTCTGATAGTAGGTTTTAAGGACACGAGTCTTTTTCTGGGGAGTTAGTGGATTCCGACTCAAAAAAACGTGCGCTTTCAAGCTTCCCGAAGAACTGGTGAAATATGCAGCCCTCAGGCCAGACTTCAGGGTTGTTAATCAAGTCAAATGAAACAACGTCTACAGCAGTGGTTCTCAACCATTGATCTTTCGCGGACCCCTTGTGGATCGGCCGAGATGATGGAGGACCCCGTTTGTGGTGAGGGGAAGGGAAAGCATAGGGTAAATTTGATAGTGGTTTAATAAATGAATATAACTAAGGGCTAGTGTAAAGTAAACTTCACTTATTGACATACACGAGAAAAGGCACCCGAAAAATTGGAGT
>JABSTQ010001051.1:0-27755 GCA_013358835.2 Ixodes persulcatus | reverse complement strand
AATGTCGAGCGAAGATATAACTCAAGGAGAGAAATGAAACCGCTAACAGGTATTCCTGACGAATTCTCAAATTTGCAGGCTCCATGTTCGTGAATGGCGTTGTTCACGGACTCGAGTAGAAATTTGTTGTCTAGACTGTAGAACATGTCCTCTATGTCCAAAGTAAACATTGCTAGTGGTGTAGGAGAGTCATGCATGGTCTCAAGTTGGGTTATCAACTCAGTGGAGTTACTAACACGGAAAGGCTGGGAGAGTGTCATGGACGATAAGTTCCCGAGGAGAAAAGTGGCCAAGTTCTTCTGCCAGCATCCGGTTTCGGAAATAATGCTGCGAAGCGGGACACCGGGCTTTTGTGTTTTGGCAGAGAAGAACGCAGTGAGATACTGTATAGCTGGCAAGGCGATCGCGTTCCTCAGGGAGGGCAGGTTTAAACTCAAATTTTTAGGGTATTTGCCGCTTAGTGACAAATACCCTAAGGAAGCTGATCTTTGCCTCCCGGGCACCGCCAGCTGCTCCTGTTCCGCGCAAAAAAACGTTTTGCAGTGATCCCCTACTCGCACAACACCGCGCATCGCCTTAAGGGACTCGCCTCTCGCTTCGAGGTAGGGGTAGTGTTTAGCTGCAAGCAAAGGCTTCAACAGATGTGCAGAATGGTGAATGCCCCACCCTCCACGACCCAATGCAACAAAAAGCATGGACAGCAGTTTGTTCAGTGTAAGAAGGAGGTAGTCTATTCCATCCCTTTTTCGTGTGGGGGTGAGTATATAGGGCAGACCGGCAGGTGCCTGAATGACCGCCTGAGGGAACACTCGCGGGAGGTTAGCGAACCAACCGACGACTTCATGCATCCAATAGTCGCACACCGTATGACATGCGACGGATGTTCGCCCAGATACGAAGGTACGCGCGCATTGGGAGGACATCGGCAGAGATTTGGCAGGGAGATCGCCGAATCGTTCGCAATTAAGAGCTCAATCACTAACATTGCTTCGGCTTCTTTGGCCCTTTCCGACAGGGAGATGAAATGCCTCCGTCCCGTACTGGGCGGAGGGGACCAGAGGCCTTGAGCGAAGGCCACGAACAACCCATTTTTCTCCCCCTCCTCCTCTTCCAATCCCCCCCCTTCTTTTCCTTCTCTGCTCTCTCCCCTGAATGATCTCGAAGGCCGTCGTTTGAACGGGACGAAATAAATGTCGTTGAGAGTTGAAAGACTTGTATGCGTCTGTTTTCGTCCCGAATTTGTGTTTATTCTTTCCGATTGTTTAAGTATATTTACCAACACGCTCGTTGTTAATGTTAAAACGAACGTGTTGGAAATACACAGAAAGGGGGCGGACAACGTCCGTCCCCCTTTCTGTGTATCTTCCTCGTGTTTAAGTAAGTAAAAAGTCCTCCCGATATTTTCAATCCGAATACCACAAAGCATTGTGTAGTCCTTATTTGCCAAGGTGCGGCTTGTTCGGTGCGAGTGGAGTGTCAGTGATATCACCAGGCTCTGCGAGTGTAATTGCCAGTAATTGTCTTTACACGACAACCTATTTTATGTGCGTGATTTATTTTAAACTCTTGATTGATTCAAGCATCAAGTTCTGTTCAACTGTCATGTCCTTGCGTATACCGGGGTATTTATTGAACTTTTAATTTAGTAGTGCGTTTGACACTGTTGAGCTGAAGGGTGGCCGGCGGTGTGATTTATAAATTGTAAATATTATGGAGGCTATATGGGTACAGTTATATCTACGTATTTCCATTCCGAAAATACCGTAAATCTTAAAAAAAACTTCTTTTTTTTAAAAATCAAAGTAGAAATTTTGGTATGGACTTCAATGGCGAGATTGTAATTCTTAATAAAGCTACATGAAAGGTTCGGGGATGCCATGATGTTGCAAGAGTACAGTTAAGCAATTTATGAAATAACTTTCGTACTATTTCATTAATTTTTTAAACCACTATAAATACTTTAATCTAGATCGATCGAGCTCTGAGTAAGGACAAGTCGGACAAACAGAACAATTGTAAACGCCAGGGCCGTATTTCTAGAAACAGCGTCTCAGATCAGACGGGGGTAAAGAAAGCACTGTCAAAGCCAGTGTACGAGCTCATCGGGACTCAAGCCTCGACTCAAAACACTTGTGCGTCCCAGCCTTAACACTGCTTCTTTCACCCAGTCTCAGCTGAGACACTGATTCCAGAAAGCCGGCCCTGGTGTCTTACCTGCGCATCTGTTTATTTTAGAAGGCAGTACTAAGTTTTTCACATACAAAATAACGAAAAATAATTTAGTGGAAAAGAAAGTTTATAATATGGAAAAGTAAACATGCAAAAGTCTGTAGGCCTTTCCGTAGTTTTATACTTTCACAGCAAGTGAGGCGATTAATCAAGTAGTTAATTAAAGGGCGGCGAATAGTAATGAAGCTTCGTTCTATTTTGACATTCATTATTGACAAACGTAGGAGAGAACTGAGAGCCTCTGAAACGATTCACCTGAATCCAAATCCCTGCTTCTGTCTCTTTCAGAATCCTGTTGCCAGGCCCCTGCGTGGAATCCGTTTGCCCAGCTCCTCGCCGAGCCCTCTGCCCTGTACACTACGGAGCCTGCCGCTGAGTCTACCTAGGCCCCCCTGGTTGCACGATTTTTTTTTCGATTTAAATAGATTATGAACTGTCAAACGTTATGAACAATTCATTTGCATGCTTTAATGTTTTCTCTGTTGTCCAAACATGGTCATATTGCTCCATTTATTAGATTCTAGTATCAGAAAGAAAACAATGCCTGAGGAAAAAGGGCAAGGAACTTGCTTGGTTCTCTGCACTGTTTTTGGGACACTGGTTAGAACACTGACTGAAAAATGGCATCCAATAATGTCACAGACAATAGATGCAAAAAATAGCCAGTGTATTAGACTGGATGCCAATATTGGAATAGCCAATGTTGGAAGAGCCAGTATGTAAGGCGCTGGATGCCAATGTTGGTTCAGCCAACGGTGAAACCTCTATGCCAATATTGGATAAAAAAGGCGCAAACCACGTTGGTCCAACGTGGGCTAGAACGTTGGCAAACCAGTGGTCCAACAATGGCACCAATTTTGGACCACCATGGGATCGGGTGGCGTTTTCGAAAATGCCAACGTCAGACCAATATTGGAGCCATTTTTGGCAAACATTAGGCCAACGGGGATCCAACAATGGTGTGCTGCCTGGGTAGTCTTAACCCGTATCATTGTGAGTATTTTTGCCGTGACCCAAGGCCTACGTGACTTCTTAGATGCTCTGAGGTTGACAAAAGCAAAATGTCTATTATAAATTGCACTAAATATATCAAAGAATAAATTATATAAGGAATTTGCTGATTTTGCTGAAAAAATAGGTTGCCAAGATGTCTTTTCAGTTTCTTCTCGAAAACTATGCAATTGATCAGGGGGTGACAGACTGAACTTTAACCACTGAAATAAGGTCACTGCGGGTTTTCTGGGAGTGATCACTGTACAAGCAAAAATAATTGGGAAGTTGATCACTTATATCAGTTGAAAGAACACTTTATGAAATCACCGATTCTTCGAGTTGGTGATGAACAAATCAAGCGTAGAAGATGACGTATTTGTTATTCTTGTAGGACGTATGATAACATTCGACAACCCATTTGAAGCAATAAGGTTTGAGAAAGTAATTTGTTTGGCCAGGGTTCAAAGTCATATCAATGTTGAAGTCACCACCCATATTTAACTTGTAATTGTTATCATTGCCTTAATTAAACAATGTCTCCGCAAAATAAAAAAAAACGGTATGAATGGAGAATTGGGTGGTCTATTTTACAACGGAGAGCAGCGTATTTTTGAAACATACAGTTACAACCTCATAAAAATCAGTAATTTAACAGAACGATTCTAATATCTCGCAATTTCTTTAATTTTTTACCAACGTAGCATCACCACCGCTTAGCCTATCATTTCTATTCAGGTTGAAATGAGAATATCCTGGAAGCAGAAAGTAATGAGCACTACGACTGTACCACGTTTGAGTTAGCACGACGACATCAATATTCGGTCCAATGCAGTCGAATAAAGCAGCGAGGTCATCGTGCTTATTTCTTGCAGATCGAACATTTAGGTGAATAATTGTTATTTGAAATGCAGACTCATTCTGAAGTAGATTTTTTAGTTTAAAAGGTGAAATGAAGGATTCAGACAGTTTTTCAAGGGACAACCAAAAAAAACAACCAACACAAGGAAGTTTGCTAGCTCGCCGTTATCTTGCACACGTCATCAGCACACGTTATTTTTAGAAACGGTGTCTGTTCAGCACCACGAGCGAATATGCTACCGTTTTGGACCCAGACGAATTTCCAGTTGCATTCTTTTTTCATTGCGACGGTCACTCCCAGCTGTTTCTTTTTCGTGGGGCACAGGTGCTCTTTCACATAGACAGAGCTACCCAAACGAATGCCAAGGTCCTCGCAAGTGACGCGTCGTTTTTTGGCATGCCTAAGGATGTTATCTCGCCTTTGCCGGCGCATGAACTGAACAACAATGTTCCTAGCCGTGCTGTTCGGAACGGGCACACGCTGACACACCTTGATATCAGTTTCAAGTATGGACGCTGAAACACGACTCCCAGTTTTCCCACGATGTCAAGCAAGTTTTCAATTCGCTGGGGTGGGATTCGGTTTATCGCAACATTTCGATTTCAGCTGCATTGCTCGCAATTAACAGGCCGACTTTCACTTTCTCTAGTCTGCTGATACAATTGCTTGCATTCCGATCGAAGCTCGATGTTTTCCGTCCTGGGCTTCACATTTTCCTTTATTGTGGCATTTAGTTTATCCTTCATTTTCTTGAACGCTTTGTTAATAAATTCCTTACTTGCTTTCACTTCCCTTAACTCTCTGCGCAGCTCTCTTTCTAACGTACTTTTTAATTCTTTGTGTTCTCGCCTCAGTTCTCGCTTAAAATCCTCAAGTAGTTTGGCCATTTTCTTGGGCATTTCTTGTTTATCACAAGGGGTTGTTTGCTTATAACGTCACAAAAAAATCTATGATGCACTTTGAAACAGAAGACACAAATACACGCTTTGCAGGTAGAAAACACAAACGTGCTGTGTTCGGCAGCAGTAAAAAAGAAGAGAAAAAAATTAAAATAAAGTCTCTCACCTGCAAAGCGGATAAAACAGAAATTAGATGCTTGTTGGTCGAAGAACTGCTGCCGAACTGCGATGAGCCTGGCTCCTCTGTCTTCTTTTATAATCCCCGATGACGGTAGGCGCCGTCTGTTGGCGTCCTTTGGGTTGACCACGTGACACAATGACTTGAATTTTTACGGATGACGAACAGCGAGAAATGCCGATAGCCGTCGCTGCAAAGCAGATAAGACAGAAATTAGATGCTTGTTGGTCGAAGAACTGCTGCCGAACTGTGACGGGTCTGGCTTTGCTGTCTTCTTTAATAATCCCCGATGACTGTAGGCGCCGTCTATTGGTGTCCATTGGGATGACCACGTGACAATAACTTGAATTTCCACGGATGATGAACAGCGAGGAATGCCGATAACCGTTGCTGCAAAGCAGAGAAAACAGAAATTAGATGCTTGTTGGTCGAAGAACTGCTGCTGAACTGCCTAGCATAGTAAAAGTAATTAGCTAAGAGGAAGAAGTTGCAAGATTCTAGGTTTCTCTATCACATCGCTACCTCTAGAACTCAACAATAGTGCCTCATCAAAAAAAAAAATGGAGAAGTCATCGTTGTCGTGGAAGCAAGCAAATTAAAAATTTTATAATACATTGTTCTCTTCACCGCTGCCGAATGATAAATCCCATTATATGGTCACTTTGCTTTGTTGCTCCTGCGTGCATGCTTTTAAACCCACATGCCTCCTTAAAGTTACGTATTACATACTATACAGACGCTGCCGAGGATGATGGCGGACCCGATGAAAACGAAGGCCATCCTGACGAGGATACTGGCCGTCCCGATGAGGATGCTGGCAATTCTGATGGAGGTCCTGGCCACCCCAATCAAATTTCTGGCGGCCCTGAAGAAGACGCTGGTTCCCCTAAGGAAGATGCTGGCCGCCCTGATGAGCCGGAGCTTATGAGCGTTAATAGTGGCAGAGTAAGCCAACTCTTTTTTGTGTTTCCTAAGTTGCGCTGCTGCACATTCCTTGGCTATCTGTGGTGGGTAAGATAGGGCACATACCAGTAAATTATATATAAAACATGGCCGCAATCATTTTTCTCCAACCATGCAGATCCAGACGGCATTTATCTTCCCATCTAATGGCTAATATGCACAGGGATTTTGAGAGACAACCGCATGGTTTCGGTGTCGAGCTTGCTTTGCACTGGGGTCTCCCCTGTCAAAGGTTATCGCAAGCGCAGCAAACTCCGAATATGCGACTTACTTCAGAATTTTAGAAGCTTGTTTGTGATCTTTGCAAGGTATCTCTGCCTTTAAAAAATCAAATTTTTACCCATATAATATTTCTGCCATATAATGTGCACACCTACTTTTGGAGTAATCCAGGGTGTCTTGTGACCGGGAAAACCGGGAATTGTGAGGGAAAATTTAATTACCTGGAAAAATCAGGGATATTGTCAAAAAGTGAGCCCAGTCAAGAAAAATGAGCTGGAAACGCCATGGAGTGCCCTGAGCAAAGACGTGGAGACTTAGGGGCGGAAAATGGGCAATAAATTAGGCTTCGAGAGGAACGCGAACTCTGCTCACCCGATCTAGAGTGTGGAACCATATATAAAGGGAATAGCCGACAAATCAACTTTAAGTTTTGGATTAGATTGGGTTGAGGGCGCGACGCTAGGCTAGATCCAGTTAGAACCTCCTTTTACTTAGGGGTGTCGTGAACTTTTGTCGAACCAGATTTTTAGGTCGAACTTTCGGGTTTCGACTGGGTCGAACTGGTTCTACGAACCTTCCAACATTTCACAAGATTAAACCGGTTTACTTCTTTGGACAGTGTGGCCAGACCCTGATACAAGCATGTCTAGGTTGGGAGAATGTTTTTTTTAAAAAAACGGGTTATTTTATTTTATAAACAGTTGCAATTAAAAGAAACTGATTCTAATAATTGAAGAACTCAATTTTTTGTACTGTATTAACTGAAATAACCATTCAGCGCTGCCCTTAATTCATCCCTTAGCCATCACCATCCAGTCAGAAGCCAACTGGCCAGCCTGTCGCGCATGTGCACACGAGTCGATCCTCACTACAAGGTTCGTCGAATTTTCCACTAAAGTTTCGAAAAAGTCGAACCTGTTCGAACTCGGACCTCGGCCGGTTCGCGAAACTCCTACTTGTACAAGATATAGTAACAAATGAAAAACCCGCAGACCCCAGTCCAATCCAAGCCGAAAGTATCCGAAAGCTTCCGAAAGTGTGCATCTGGCGGCCATGCTGCCATTCAGTTATTGACTGGCGCGGTTGAGCGTCATGTTTTCATAGTGTTTCCGGAAGTGGCCTCTTCACTGACGATTCTGGCGGCGAGAAATTGCTCATTTAATCCTGACTGGACAAACGTGAATATTTCCGAATATGTAAGTTAGATTAATCCCGTGCAAAATGATCCTCACAATGCTCAATACCTTGTGTTTTAATGGTCTTATATATTTAGCCACCTCCACAGTGGTCAGGGAATTTCAGCTTTAATTGTCTGGGAAAACCTGGGAAAGTAATGGAATTTCAGAATAATAAATTGCTAGACACAATGAAATCTTCTATTTCCAGATAATTAAAAAAATTAAAAGAAATGTCTATAGGTTTACAACCTGCACAAAATAATTTTTTTTTGTTTATATAAAAAAGTTATGCAGTAGAAGATTAAATGTGTTTGGCCAAATGAACAGACATGCAACCAGTTTTATCTATTTTTGGAGTGCATAATTTTTATTATTAAATATATGCATAGTTCCTGTTATACACTTACTGCCTTTAGGAAAATCACTAACTCTGTCAATAAATTTAACAAGACTCGGTGCTCGTGTGAACCTTCGTGCTTTGCAGACGACACTTGAGCCTGTCACACGCCTACACCAATCCCGCCCGTCGTTGCGTTGAGATTCACGTGATATCATATACCACGTGATAGTCATGTTCTTGGCGGCCCCATGCCGATGTTGCCGGATGGAGCGGATGTTTCGGTTTCGATTTCTGCTTGTGATAAAATTATATTTAAAAATATCTATCGCAAGGGATGCTCCCCTTAATTCCATATTAAATTTCGCACTAGCTCAACTTCGCATTAAAAAGCCCTAGTAAATGGCACTATGTCATTTGCTTTGCGAAAAATGAGAGATATATTTTAATCTAATTTTAACACGAGCGCAAATCGAAACTGAAACTTCAGCTCCGTCCGGCAACATGCCTCGTTCCGCCAAGAAGATGGCTATCACTTTGTAAAAGATGTCACGTGATCCCGTACGCAATGACGGGCAGGATAGGGGCGGGCCTGTGCCAGGCGCAAGTGTCGTATGAACCACACTCTCGACCATGTTTTGGTGCCTACGACATTCGACGACGTCTGCACAACTGCAGCATAAGCCTGAGCACATAGTGTCCGTAGTGTCGATGAAACTTCGAGATACAATAATCACAAACGGTGTGGCGACGATGGTGGTTGTGACGCGGGAGACGGTGATAACAGCGAGACCACACCGGGACCACCTCCCTAGAAGCGCGCTGCGCATGCGCGTTACGCCCATGACGTGGACACCGCTGAGCGCCGGGAGAAAACTATGCTGAGGTCGTCCATTACGCTTGCCCGGAGAAGTAAAAACGAGCACAAGGGGGTAATGGTGCCGACGTTTGGCTCAATGTTGGCTTCGCCCACGCCGTGGCCTTGACTGCACTGTTGGTTGCGCCTTAATTCGCCCGCTCTTGTCAGCCAGTTTCGGCAACTTCGCGAGTTGCAAAGTTTGCCACACCGTTGAAGGGACATTTAGACCAAGCTGCGTTGCAATATTTGATGTGTGGTCTTCCTAGGTGATACGAAATAGGTCTGCATTGTTTTTTCAGAAAAAAAAATGAAGCGGAGTTTCTCTATAAAGCTGTTATGAGGAGTCACGTGCTTTGATTTGTTGGTCTACAGGCCAACAAATTATTTCAGATTGGCAGAACCTCTGAAAGTGCCTTGTATTACGGTGCCTGGTTGTGTATCCATCTGGCGTGTTTACAGCACCATTCTTTTTGGTGCGTCGACAGCTCACAGTCGCTTCACAGACAGAGATTAGGATGCCATGACGACAGCGGCACTTGTACCTGCTTGTCTTATTCACCAGAAGTTTGAAGACCAACTGCCAGGACCTTGACATCTGACAGCATGACACTTCCGGTTCTGTAACAGCCTTTGTTGCCACCGTGGAACCACTCTTAATGCATGGGAAGAAGGAGATGGCAATCACACCAGTGGGCAATATGTCCAGGCAATATACATGTACTAAAACTTGCTTGAGCACCTGTTAATGTAGGATTATGTTTACACCCGCAGCGTTACCTCGGAGGTGGGGTTTCTCTACCGAAGGGAAGTTCGACTGGGCGATGGACAAGGCAAAGTCAGACTCTCGGTGCTGCATCCTGTTAGCCCGGTGCCTCTACAAGGACAAGGACCTGGTCAACAGGAGCGTGACGGGCCAGCCCTCCAGGCGCAACCTAAAGCATGGCGCCGCGAAACGAAAGCCGATCACACCGGACAAGGTGGACGCAATCAAAGGTGCGTGCCTTGCTGCATGTTCCTTCAAGGCTCCAAACTATGCAGCAATTGGCAGGTTTGGCATCGATCATTATATAGGTTTGATAGACCACTCGGAGCTGACTCGTTGAGGGTTTTGCAATCTTGGATGTGTAAATGGCACTTTACCTTGTCCTGCCTCAGCATGAACAAACTGCAAAGGCTGTGTAAGCGCGAGCGGGTAGCCTTGACTGGAGCTGCCGCTGCACGAGCACTTGTGGAGCCGCCGACACTTGATCCAAAGCATTTAGCTCGCGCTTTTTAGCAGGCACGGCCAACCATACTCCAGGCTAAGGTGACATAAAGTATAGTCTGCGTTTGTCTTGTTTTTAGCGGTATTGGGGGAATGGATTGATTTACAATGTGAGTTGGCTCATCGTTTTTTGATGTTAGGAAGAGACGAAAGATGACTGCAAGGAAAGGTGAAGAATGATAGTGAATAGCAATGTTGCAATGGTGACATTGCAGCTTTTTTTCATTTAGATAGTATAGCATCACCTGCTTGGGGCTTCGTCCTAGTTTCCACTAGCAATGGGGGATAACGTGCTATTGTTAGGGATTTTTGTTCCAGCGCATCCACAGAGGTTGCTCGGCTGGGCCTCTGCAGAGGCCAGCCGTGCAGCCTTTGCAGACACCAGCCGGCCGTTTTCTGGGGAGCGGTAGGTGTGCGCTGCTGTGGCGGTGAAAGGGAGCAGCGCCGCTCTCTTGGGTGGTGTTCTTTAAAATTATCCGGTGCACTGCCCGTGTCGCAGCCATTTTAAGAGCCGTTCTGCGGAGGGAATTTCTTAGGCGTTTTTTGCAGTTAAAAACAACGCCGGCTCCACTCCGTGGGACTGTTAATGCCTTCGTATTAAAAAGGACACTTTCCAGTGTCTATTTTCTTCATTTAAGGAGTTTTGCTTCAGTGATTTAAATGCTAATAAAATATTCAAATATTATTATCAGACATCACCTCTGAGGGTATATTGTAAACGACTTATTTTTCGTGGGCTCAATATTTCGTGATTTATGTCAAAGCCGAAGTTTTAGAATAATTCGCTTTTCTAATTTTCGCCACGCGGTGGGATCTCAATATAAATTCCAATGTGTTTACATTTTACCGGAATTGTTCGCGGGACCTATTTTTCGCGAATTGTAGGTCCCGCGAATTTCACAAAAATTCAGTCGTTTACAGAAAATAGCTCAGTCTTTGCAGAAGGACAGCCAAATAAGTTACCTTTTTTAATTCTGGTGACCTCAGCTGATTTTGAACTCTTTCAGCTCTGTCTATTGGCTGACATGTTTTCTTTCTTGGAGCCACGAAGAGAGTGATTCAGGGAAAAAGTTTAGCACTGCGTGCCTAATAATGAAAGCACATTATGTAGTGTGCTGAGAGGTGTACTGAACCGAAATCTGAATTTCAGCTAAGAAGACAGTGGGAGCGCTCAATTAGAAGCTACAAGCCCTAAGGCACCACTTTTATAACAATATAGATCGATATATGAAACGGTTGGCTGAATTTTTCGCAAAAGGAAAACGCAATTAAGCAAAGCTGACATCACGTTACTGGGCCCCTCGGCCTTGTCATCCGTCCCTAAGCAAGCTTCGGAGGAGCTCTGTGACGTGACGTCAGACAGCCTGCCAGCCTCGCTCAATTGCATCTCTCTTTTTCAAAAATACAGCCATTTGTTCAGGATTTTGTTGTAAAAGTGATGTCTTGGAGTTTGCAGCTATTCAGTGAGCGGTCCTACCGCCTTTTTAGGAAATGAACATTTAGGTTTAGTCTCCCTTCCCTTTACAGCCTCTCCAACGATATTTTGATTGTTCTGAAACTTGTGACGAGGCTTACCTCCGACAAAATGTAACACGAAGAAACCATTTCCCCCCCGCAAAATTTACACTGTTTCGGAAGTTATGAGCGAAATAAAATGACAAATTCAAGCAAATATAAGGATTTTTTATACATAATAAGGCCCCTCCAAAGAAGAGAGAGTTGTGCCACTCGGATTGTGGTACAGTTGTGCCAGCTAGGTGGGCTTTCAGAAGAAAGTTGGGATTAACCTGAGTTCCGTAAAACCCATTTTGGTTTAGAAACTTGGGAAATATCGGGGCTTATCTGAAAATGAAGGCCTGTCCATAATGCATTCAATATAGTGCAGATTTTTTATGTTGCTTAGAATCTACAATCCTGTATCAAGAAAATATTCACTAGGCTAATAATGAAGGTCTCTATATTTTGACAAGCTTTCATAGATATCCTGCTACCTGTAGACATTCTTTTTGTTTTTTGCACCCTTTATTTTATTCAGTGAAAAAACCGTCCTCTCCTTCTGAGACAGTTAGTTGTTCAAAAATATAATTTCAAAAAGATTTAGAATTTCCCGTATTTGATGAGATTGTCTTTTCTATTTTCACAGTTGGTCTATCTCACTATGTCAAGAAACGCAAGACAACTGTGCCCGATGACGAACGGATCGGCAAAGCCCGCTTTCATCTGTTGAATTCTTGAGTGAGAAGAATCGACCTTCGAAGGACGAAAACTGCCCACAGGTGCACCTGACACCTCCTGTGCCCTTGGGGTCTCCTAATGAAAATAAGCTTTTAAAGGCTTATATTTTTTTTTAGAACAGGTGTTTCTTTGGGAGTTTTTTTTTCTTTTAATGATTTGAAAAGACAGTACCGTTCTATTCCTTGATACTTGACACGGATAACTTCCAGTATGTACAAAATTCATTGCTGCACACGGTATGCACAACAACACGGTTCAATATACGGTATGGGGTTACCCAGTTCAGAATACGGTATGCTCTGGCAATACGTTTTGGTCACGGTATGCACCGGCAATACGATTTGGTCACGGTATGCGTATTTTACGGTAAGATTCCCTGTTCCATAATCCAACTTGATTCCCTCTTCCATAATCCAATCAACCGTTTAAATTTCATATCCTTTTTTTTCGGTAGGGTTTCTTCGTATGTAAGCATCTTTTTTGCATATACTTCATTTTCTGTTTTCAGAATAAAGAGACCAAGCTCTCAAAGTAGGCAACATGAAGTCATAATGATGCTGCAAATAAATGCAGAGTTTGGCATGTTGGGAGCAAAGAAAACCACTAACTGCCCACGGCTGCCACCTTGTCAGGAGTCAGTACCCTCTTCGGTTAGGTAGTTTGAAAGATGGCAGCGGGCTTTGGCAATGCGTTTGTCGTCGGGCACAGCGGTTTTCCCCTTTCTCACGTAGTGAGAGAAGCCAGCTGCAAAAAAAGAAGAGACAATCATCAAACACAAAAAATTCTCAATCTTTTTTGTATTATATTTTTAAAAAGACTGTCTTAAAAGCACAAAATGGTTTATGTTTACTGAATAAAATTGGGGAAACAAAAAAAGAACATAAAAATTTAGCTGGGTATCTACGGAGGCTTTTCAAAATTAAAGATAGTTTTGTTATTAGTGTAGTGATTATTTTTTGGATACAGGATTGCAGATTCTGAGCGACATGAAAAAAACTGCACTTTTTTAACCAGTTGAAGTCAGTCAAGAATATCAAACGCATTATGGGCAGGCCTCCATTACTTAAAAAAAGCCCAGATATTGTCCCGAATGACAAACGATGAGGCAGCAAATAACTGGGGAACTAAATGTTTAATGGGGTGAACTTGTGCCCAAACAAAATTGAAGGTTATCGAAACAGGCGTCGATGTCAGCAAAACAAAAGGGTCGAATGCTGGGGTGAGACTAACTCAGGCTCGACACGCGGAGCCCCTATGTAGACGTGTGGGTTTCTGAAACAATAGGTATAGAAAGCTTTACACATTGGAATTTTTACCTCGAGTAAGCAACAGGTTTCTCGAGTATACCAGAATGCGACATTACAGAAACAACAAAAAGGCGTATCCGTGGCCAGGCATCGAACCTCTGTTTTTCGCGTGGGAAGCAAGCACACCAACTGTTAGGCTACGGGAGCGCTTCTTTTCTTTTTTCCTTTATTGCAAAGGTGAGTATCGCAAGACACATAACATTAAAAATGCACTGCAAGACTTTTACAGGGCATATTACAAAGCGCGCATTTCACGAAGCACTTTACAGATGCCGCGCCACTCTGACTTGAACTCGCGGAGGGAAAAAAACACTTTCCACTTGCTCAATTAGGTTGAAGAAATAAAAACGCACTTCTTTCGCATTGACGTCAGCATGCCTGACTGCCATCCGCGATCGCCATATGCTACAAAGTCCCAACAGAAAAAACATATCGTATGGAACACAGTCATCGCTAGTCACGTTCAAGAAACGAATGCCTGAAGGGGAAATGCTCAATTGCTTTTTCAAAGTGCGCTGGAGCACATCCCCCCAAAAAAAACTGCGTCCTAGCAAAAAATGAATACATGTTCGATGGTTTCATCTGGAGATCAAGTGTCGAGCCGATTAGGCGATATGATCTTTTTCACCGTGTATGCGACGGAGGACTGGGGCTATTGCATTTGTTTGTGAGGCAGCTGGTGTCACGCTTTATGTTTCTGCACGATCAAGAGCACCCTTTCATACGCGTGTTCATTCAAACGAAACTGTCACCCCATTCGCCGTCTTTTTTGTATCGTCTCATGGCGGTGAACCAGCAACACTTGTTGGCTTTCAAAAGGAGGTTGTGGAAACGCTGCAGTTTTTGTCTGCCCGGTTTTCTTTTGAGTACCTGTCTGAAGTAAACAGAAAGAAGTTTGCTCGCGATTTGTTGATAAGTATTTTCCTAACGCCGCTGCATCGGAGTGTCGTTTGTCAAGGCGGTGAAGATGTGTTGAAGCGCGCTAAGCGAATGTGTGTTCTGCCCTCTGTAAAGACATTCTTTTTCAAACTACACTCCAATACTTTGCCCGTGAAAGCGTAGCTTAAAGAAGGAGGTGTAGATGTTCCATGGTCGACTGACTGTAGTTTACGCAAACAACCAGGTAGGCTACGGGAACGCTGCCAACTAGGCCAGCTGCGCACGCGGCATTATTTTTCAATTTTCGAAACCCGAATGCGTTTTATGAAACTCAGGTTAATCCCAATTTTCTTCTGAAAGCCCTCCTACCTGAGAGGTGAAAACAAGTTAAAGGTAACAAAATTATGAGACATCCCCAGATCCATTTTAAAAATGCCTTCATTGTCACACCCCTCAAAAAAAAAGAACAGGAAACCTAATTATGGTCATATTTAATGATATTTAAGTATCTGCTATTTACACACTCTCTGCCTTCTTAGTGGCTCACGAGACTCAGGGAAAATACTATATTTTAATTCGACAAGGCAAAGAATGCTTCGATATGTACGATGGCGCTGCGTGATGGTAAACGCATGCAGCTGATGACATGAACTTACCTGGCTTCTCAATTGACCACAGCTATTAAACACTTCCCTCTGAGCGCAAAATAATAAGTATGATTCTGAATTCACAATCCTAATTCTTTATAAAAGTTGTTTTTACTGAGGTTTGATAGTGATAAAGTAAACAAATATAGTTTGAAAACTGTGGAAAACACGAGATTAGCACCTTGGTGACATGCCCCCCGAGGAGTGGCGCAACCGTTCCACCATTGGAGGGGCCATGTTATGTAAGGAAAAATCCTTTTCTTTCCTTGAATTTGCTATTTTAATTTGCTTACAACTTCCAAAACAATGTAAATTTTCCGAAAGAAAAAATTTCACGGTGTTATCATGTTGTCAGAGGTAAACCTTGCCGCAAGATTCAGACCAGTCAAAAAATTGTCCAAGAGGCCCTTTAAAGGGATACTGAACCGGAATGTTTATTTTCCCAAAAGGCCGTAGGACAGCTCATTGGGAAGCTACAAACTCAAGATATCACTTTTGCAACGATACTCTGAACGGATGGCTGTATCTTTTGGAAAAGAAAGACGCGGTTAAGCGAAGCTGGCAGGCCACTGACGTCATCACGTCACAGAGCTCCTCCGAAGCTTGTCTGGGGACAGACGAGAAGGTCAGAAACCTAGTAACGTGGCGTAAGCTTCGCTTAATTGTGTTGTTTTTTTTTGACAAAAAACATGGACATCCATTCGAAATATCGTTACAAAAGTGATGTCCTGGGGTTTGCAGCTTCCAGTTCAACACTCCCACTGTCTTTTAGATGAAATGAAGATTTCGGTTCAGTATCCATTTAAGCACACTACATAATGCGCTATTTCATTATAGAGCACAAAGTGCTACCCTTTTTTTCGAATCACTCTCTTGGCAGCTCCAAGACAGTAAACATGTCAACCTATAGACAGAGCTGAGAGAGTTCAAAATCTGATGAGGTCGACAGAATTTAAAAAAGTGATTTTTTCCTGCAGTGACTGCTGCAAAGACAGAGGTAAACACTCAAAGTTGATGTCTGAAAATAATGTTTAACTATTTTATTAACATGTATATCACTAAAAAACTTCCTAGTTAAAGAAAATAGTGACTGGCATGTGTTTCTTTTTTGTTCTTTACCAAATTAAAAGAGAAGATAGCTACTTGAATGCCAACTGAATTCACTGTATATTCGTGAGGCTCAACAAACATAGATGGGTGAATAACCATTGTTGGTCATGCCTGCTAAAAGTGCAAGCTAAATGATTTAGATTACGTGTCAGTGGCTGCTCCAGTCAAGGCTACCCGCTCGCGCTTGCACAGCCTTCGCAGTTTGTTCATGCTGAGGCGAGACGAGGCATAGTGCCATTTGCACATTCAAGATAGCAAAACTCACAACATGTCGGCTCCAAGCGGCATGATGATGATACTCAAGAGCTATTTCGCGTATGGTCAATAAGACCAATACAATGCACGATGAAGAACCTGCCAATTGATGCATAGTTTAGGGCTGGGAAGGTGGACATGCAGCAAGGCACGCTCCAGCAATTGCATCCACTTTGGCAGGTGTAATGAGCTTCTTTCTTACGGCGCCATACTTTGTCACGCCGGGAAGGTTGGCCTGTCACGCTTCTATTGATCAGGTCCTCGTCCTTGTAGAGGCACAGGGAAAACAGGATAAGTAGCGCGAGTCGGACTAGACTTACCTATGGCCAAGCCACATTTTTCTTCTGGTAGCGAAACCCCGTTTCCGAGATAACTGTTGTATCACGTCGGCAACCTTGCCAACTCTTGTATGTTTTCTTTTTTTTTTTTGCTGAAACGCTGACGTCATGATGCGAATAAAAGATTGTGCTGCTTGAGTCGAGCAGGCAGAAAACCACGGAATACGCCTACTGTGTGTTTGCTACCGGCTGGCTCGGGTCGCTTGCTCGGCCGCCTTCCTATGGCCGATACTACAAAGTGGCGACGAGGAAAAGCAATACGTTTCGCGGGACTTACGCCGCCTCCGACGTTCCTACAAACGCCCGGGCAGCCACCTATTCCATGAAATCAGTGGAAGAACCTCTTTTTCACCTACTTGGAACCGTCGGGTGCAAGTGACCTCACTCCGCAGAGACGTAGAGCCATTCTTCTGCATTCGCTCGGCGTGGAAGGGCAACGCCAGTTCAGCAACGCCCCTGCTCCTTCAGCTGCACCTGTACTGCCTGTACTGCCTGCGGTCGCCGCATCTGGAGACAGCAGCAAGGAGACGCCCGCCTGTGGGAAATTGCCGCCCGCGGACGATACGTTTCAAGTCGCTCTGGCTACATGTGACCGCCTGTTCTCCACGGCGACGAACGTCCTCGTCGAGCGTCACCGGTTCAAGAAACGACTGCAGAACCCAGGTGAGTCTACTGAAGCCTACATTTCCTGCTTACGAGAACTTGCAAGAACGTGCAAATGGGATGGCTCCCCTGAAGTTGCAGTTCGAGACCAGCTAGTTTCAGGAGTTGCGTCGGACAAGCTACGTGAACGTTTGTTGCTCGAAGGCGCAGGACTGACCTTGGAAAGGGCAATTGCGATAGCGAGCCACTACGAAGAAACGCTGAAAAGTTTGCAAGAATTTTCTGCTTCGGAGGGAGTGAAGCAGATACGGAAATCGAGTATGAACGCGGCGCGAACACGGGACTCTGCTGCGTCACGCTCTGCTCTGGCGTGGGTCGCGAGGGAGCATCGATGCTATCGCTGCGGGTCTGCTCAGCATATGACCAATTCTACGAGTTGCAAGGCCAGAGATAAACGCTGTTCGAATTGCAAAAAAGTAGACCATTTTCAAGCATTGTGCCGGAGTACAAAAGACGAACAGAGCGTCAAGCAAGTTCGATATCAAGGAGAGGCGCGCACGGCGCTCCTACACGTAGCGACGAGCGCCGCGCGCCGCGGCATTTACGTCAAAGTTCAAGTCGAATGCGTGGAAGTTCAGTTTTTAGTAGATACAGGATCGTCGGTATCTATTATCACGGAAGATATCTACAATATGCACTACCAAACGACTATGCCGCTGACCGCGCCGTCTGTAACCTTACTCGACTACTCTAGCGGCGAGATTTCAGTGAAGGGTTGTTTTCTTGCGAACGTCTTGTATCAGCAGAGGTCCACATGCGTGCTTTTCTACTTTTCCGACAAGAAACCGCAGTGCTCGAACTGGACCCAGTTCGAAACCTGGACTTGTGCATTCAGGGGTCTACCCTACAATGCCTGCAGACGTTTGTACAGACAAGTACCAGTTTCTCGCATCTGCCGATGGAATTCCGTGCAGAATTCGGCCATCCGTTCGCGGATGAAGTTAGACTCGTAAAAGGGTTTGCACACCATGTCAAGCGCAAGCCCGGCGTGCCTCCCGTCGCAGCGAAATTGCGCCGACTTCCGTTAGTCCTTCAAGAGCAAGTGTCGGCAGAACTACGGCGTCTCGAGCAATGCGGCATCAATGAAAGCGTGGACGCTTCCGAATGGATTTCACAATTGTTGTCGTTCGCAAGCAAGAGGGCCGCATCCGCCTGTGTATGGACTTACGTGAAGCCAACAAAGCCATCATTGTCGATGGCTTCCCTCTACCCCACACGGAAGAACTCCTGCACCAGCTGGCTGGTGCAACTCACTTTTCAAAATTGACTTAGCGTCGGCCTATCACGAGCTGGACTTGACACCCGAGAGCCGGGACCTCACGACCTTTGTTACTCATGAGGGTCTCTTTCGTTTTCGGCGGGTGTGTTTTGGCCTCGCATCTGCTCCTGCTACTTTCCAGAAGATGATGACAGCGCTACTAAAGGGATGCAAGAGGGTACTCTGCTACATCGATGATGTCATCGTCTACGGGAAGTCAGAGGTAGAGCACACCTCAAATCTTCGAGAGGTCCTCAGCCGCATCGCTGCTGCAGGACTACGCCTTAACAGCAAGTGCGTCTTCAATGTCCGGGAGCTTACGTTCCTGGGACATGTCGTCAGTCACAGGGGATTGGCGCCTCTCCGGTCGAAGGTCAACGCCGTCGCCAATGCACCGCGGCCTAACGATGTCATCGAGTTACGTTCATTTCTCGGACTTGTTCGCTATTATGCCAAATTCCTGCCCCACTATGCGGACATTGTGGAGCCGCTGCGCTAGCTGCTGCGACAGGGTGTCGGTTTTTCTTGGGATGAGGAGGCGGCGCAGAGCTTTCGTCAGGTGAAGATACTTCTCTCTACCTGCAGAGCCATACATATGTTTGACTCCTCACTTCCCGCGGTAGTGACCACGGATGCCTCCGAGCACAGACTGGGAGCCGTGTAGCAACAGAAATTTCAAGGCGAACTCCGTACCGTTGCCTTCGCATGCTGAACGCTAACTCAAGCCGAACGTAATTATTCTGTTGGGGAAAAGGAAGCGCTGGCGTTCGTCTGGGCATGCGAGTACGGGCACGTTTTCCTGTGGGGACGGAAATTTGAGCTTCGTACAGATCACCAGGCCCTGGTCACCTTACAGTCGTCAAGAGGAACGGGTCGCCGGTCGACACGCATTGCAAGATGGTCAGCTCGCCTTCTTTATTATAACTTCGACGTGCTGTACCATCGGGGGTGTGACAACAAGGTAGCGGACGCACTTTCGCGACTACCTTTACCGGGACTTCAAGAACAGGAAGAAGAGATTGTACCTCTGGTATCCTCTTGCGTGACGAAACAGCAACTACAGGAAGCGGTCAAGTCAGACTCCATGCTTCAACTGGTAATGTCCTTCGTCAAAACACAGTGGCTTTCGAAACTCAACCTGAGCTCTGAGCTTCTGCCCTTCTACCATGTCCGGGAGGAACTCGTGTTCATGGTTGATCTGCTGTTGCGGGACGACCGCTTGGTAATTATGGTCTCACTGACCTCCACACTACTGGAAGCTGCGCATGACGGTCATCCCGGCATTGTTCGTAAGACTTCGTAACCAGCATTGGTGGCCGGGACTTGATAAGCAAGTGGAGCAAGCAATCAACTGTTCCAGTATTTGTCAGTCAGCCGACAAATCTGCCAAGCCTGCAGTGTCACCCCTGCAGCAAATTCTATGGCCTGAATGTGCTTGGCAAAAGCTGGCTTTGGATATCCTCAGGCCCTTCGGAAGGGCCAAGGAGAGTTGTTAGTTTGCAATAACATTAATAGACTTTTACACAAAGTGGCCAGAGGTGTGTTTCCTCTTGAACGTCACATCGCAAACGGTGATGAAGTTCCTGACAGCGGTCTTCAGCCGTGAAGGATACCCCGACGAACTTGTGACCAACCATGGACCACAACTGACGTCTACTACGTTCGAAGATTTCCCCCGACAGCGAGGTATTAAGCATTCCTGTTCCTGCATTTACTACCCCAAGAGTAACGGGCAAATGGAGTGCTTCAATAGGGTGATGAATGACTTCGTTCAGCTTGCGTCATTGGAGCAACGTCCCCCAGAAACTGCAGTACTGAAGTACCTTGCTGTTTGTCGGGATACGCCTCAGGCAACGACAGGTATGCCACCGGCTGTACTGCTGAACGATCGTGCCCCACGGACCATGCCGGACATCGTTGGGTGGCCTAGCGCAAGATTCTTTGGTGAGCCCAGTTCAGAGATGGCCAAACTACGGGAGCGAGTGAAGACTAAGCAGAAATACAGCAAGAAGTATACGGACCAAAAGAGAGGTGCCAAGACTCCAAAGTTTCAACCAGGCGACTCCTTGAGGGTGAAGAAACCCACTATCGCCAAGACAGGTGACCTGTCCTACAGTAGGCCACAAAATATTGTGGGACAGAAGGGTCCAAGTTTTTTTATTCTTGAAGATCACCACACGTGGAACGCTTCAAAGTTGTCAAGTGTACCGCAGATGCCTGCATGTGATACGCAGAGTCCAGTCAAGTTCATGTCATCTCCCTCGACAAGCGCATCGAGAGATTTTAAAGCATCCGAAGTTTCAGAGGAGGGCGAGGACGTGGAGCAGCTTGAGACACTTCTGGACAGCGGAGGAGAGCCTGGAGAGGAGCAAGTGCTGGGGGAAGACCAAAGCCGGCCGTTACCGAGAAAGTCGACTCGAGAGCGGCGACAACCAGCATGGCTTCGAGACTACGCCAAGAAATAGACATTCTTTGATTGAGGTTAACATTGCGTGGAAGTTAGATGTCGCAATGAAGTTAACTTTTTTCAAGGGGGAGAGATGTATCGCGTCGGCAACCTTGCCAACTCTTGTATGTTTCCTTTTTTTTCTGAAATGCTGACGTAATGATACGAATAAAAGATTGTGCTGCTTGAGTCGAGCAGGCAGAAAACCACGGGATATGCCTACTGTGTGTTTGCTACCGGCTGGCTCGGGTCGCTTGCTCGGCCGCCTTCCTTTGGTGGATACTACAGTAACGCTGCCAGTTTAAACATAACCTTAAGCAAGTTTTGGAACAGGAATAGTGCTTGGACGTATTTCCCACTGGTGCAATTGCCATCCAGTTCCTCCCATGTATTAAGAGTTGTCCCATGGAAGCAACAATGATGTTACAAAACCGAAAGTGTCGCGCTGTCGAAAGTCTGCAGTTGGTCTTCAAACCTCTGGGGATAAGACAAGCAGGCGTAAGTGCCGCTCTTGTCGTGGCGTCCCAACTTGTGACTCTAAAGTGACTGTGGACTGTCGAGGCACAGAAAAGAATGGTGTAGCAAACACACCGGATGGCTAAACCCGCCTAAAACCCCTTGATGCGTTTGTGCTAGTTTTGTAACTGGCATCAAAGTGCCTGAGTTTCGTAACTGGCATCAAAGCGCCTGAGTAGAGGCCCGTGCAGCACTTCAAAGCAAATGGCAGTGTAGCCCTGAAATGAGAGGTAATTGGAAGTGAGTGGCAGCACAGCACTCACTCGTGGCACGTGTCTCTCGCTTTCAGACAGTTAAGGCTCGACCGCATGTAAGCGATTTAGTGAGCAACGACTGTCAGATATTTCTCACTCTCGCTTGTAACGCTGGTCCGTTCTTGAATCACTGGAAAATGTTGCTCATCGCATTGATCGCTTGCTCCTGTCGCTTTCACGCAGTCTGCCGCGTCGAGCGGCTGAGCGGTAGCGAAAAGGGTCGCCATCGCTCATCTCGTCGCTCGCTTAATGGTTGTCGGCGCTTGCAAAAATGTGGAGCGTGAATTTTATATAGGTCCTTGTCTATGCCGGCTCTCAGACTGCTGGCAGAACTTTGGGTTTCAGTGAAATACGACCACATGATTTCTCACTATGCTTATGTACTGAGGGGGAAAGCTGAGGAGTAAGTAGTTGAAAAATTAGTTCATGGTCTCTTCAAGAAAGTTGTTCAAACACCTTGTTTTTTGTTGTTTTTTGTCTGTCTACAGTGCTGCCCGACGGCACCCCACTCGCACCTACAAGTGCCGTCAGAAAGAGGGTCGAACAGCACGTGTATTCCTGGGGAGCTCATGAACCAACCCCCCGCCAGCATTCACGCCGCCTCACGGCGACAGTATACGGCTGCTAATTACAAAACTATTAACCTACTTGGCCCATGCCGTTTCGTAGCGCCCAGCCCCGCTGTCCCCCATGTACCACTAAAAAGGGAGTCCCATAACATTTTGTTAAGCAAAGTTTCGTCGACAACATTCGTTCTTTTACCCCAATTTTAATGAAAAAAATAATTGGCGTAAATATCGCCAAATGCCTGCAGAAAACAAAATGTTCAAGAAAAGGAATGAAAAAAGTAAGCCCACACTGTGGATTGAACACGGGTCCGCTGCGTATGAGGCGAGCTACGCTACAGTTTCCACTAAGCTACGCTACAACTTCGAAGAACTCATTTTGACAATCTGCATTACACTAGACATTCGGACGGCACTTCAAGGCGTGAGTGAAGTGCCATTTCACGGCACGTGAACTTTCTGCACCAGTGTCGTCGGACGGTACTCGACACTTCATTATATACATATATCTTTTTGTAACTATTCAATGCGCGTTTTTTTCCCCCAACCTTCAATATAAACTACAGGCAGAGGGCTAGGAAATAAGTGCAACGTATACAGCATTTTGTACAAAAAATCCGTGCCCTAGTAAAAAAAATCTCTTTTCAATCTTCGGAGGCTACACCATCAATACAGAGAATCGAACTTGAATTTGAACAGCCGCAGTGAAAGCAAACGGGGCGCAAATTCGAGCGCTAGCACGTAACGGGTACCTTTAGCGGTCATGGGTTCCACGAAACACAACGTCTAGTTAGGTGGTACCAAGCCGCCACCCGTTTTGTAGAACTCGTCTTGTCCACCGATAAACGAGATAAAGCTCCCCGATCAACTTATCAAGTTCCGTCCCCCCCCCTCTCCCTCCGGCTTCGATGGGACCTTTGCCTCTGTGTGCGTTCCCGCAATATGACTGCTCTCTCAGTGAGAGGTCGGTTCCGGGACTTCCTTGGGAGAAGCTCGAGGGTCATCCAATGCGTAAAGCACGTGTGCGACAAGGAGCCGCACACGTTCGCCTTCACGCTTCCTGCACACACAAGAACACGTCTCAAACGCTCCGAAAAGAAAGCACTGAAAAAGTAAAACGAATGGGCGAGTACTCACCAAGTAGACTCAAACCCACAGCTGGTTTCATGGGCGTGCCGGCAGCTGGGACACTTTTTGTTTTTCCAAGAACGTTCTTGGATGTTTTTTGGGAAGCCTAAAACCCTGAAACCGCCCAAAACACGCTGTCAATTGCTTTATTTTTTATTTTAGTAGTGATGGTGATGGCGATGCGGTGACATTCGCTGGTTTCAACGACAGGTGTTACGACGAAACTCATTTGACGCAACTTGAATGTTCCTAGTTTAGTCGACTTATATTATAACTTTTAAACATAAAAAAACTGTTTGAACATTTATATAATTATTTGTAATAAAGTATGTGTGAGTTAAATGTGTACCCAACTGAAGCTGGGCCTGGCTCAGTTTTGATTAATTTCAACATGGTGGCGACCATCGATCTCTCAGCGTGCTCTGTGCCGTGCTCGACCTATTTTTATGGCATTGTTGTTCTGCTATCCACCTCCTGCGACCCGCATCAGCCGCAAACATGCTGTCAGTATTGTGTGCGCGCCGGAAAGAATATCCAGTCTTCTCGGAAGCAAGGCTGCAGCTAGGGCTGCTCGGATCGTGGCTTGGACATCGTCGGCATCCACGAACCGCGTCCGTGAGCCTCATGTCGTTTGCTTGGTTACTTTAAATTTCCGGCAATGAATCCCCAGCTCTGGCCTCATCTCTACAGGACCTAGCTGGTGAAAAACAATCTACGACAACGCGGCGTCTTTGGATTGGGATTACTACGATCAGTGGCTCTTAAAACCTCAGTGGAACCTCTTAAATTGTGAGCTCTGTGTGTGTGTGCAGGCGTTGTAAAGAGAACTCTTCGATGTTAACGCTCTTACCTTCACAGTGTGCAAACTCTTCGAATGGTCATTCAACAGGCGGCGCTGCGAGACGCGAGCCTTTGACGTTTCTTCAACTCGCAGTGTGGTTCTCAAAATGAGCTCTTATACTCCGTTTCATACATAACGTGGAAAGCTGTCAAAGGTACTGATGTGGTGCGCATGAAAATACAGAAAAAAATGTTTTACTCCACGTGCGCTTGTGGACGAGTAGTGAATCGAACCCACAAGACGTGCGAAGTTTTTTTGTTTTTTTTTAGACATTATTTTTGTGCAAGATTGTGCGTATCGCGTAACTGCATATTTTAAGTCCTCCTTACTTCTTACTTTTTATTTATAAGTCGCCGAGAGGCCATATTTCTACCATCTGCTCTGCCACTTTGCAAGCGTTATTTGCCTCCAGCACCGATTTATATTTTTCTTTCGTGCAGCGTGGAATAAGCAACCGCACTGATAGCAGCCTTGTCCCAAAATTTATAATAAGACGTTAATTGACAATAGTTGTGTCCTGTACAGTTTATTTTGAAATAGCTGTCAAGGGTAGGAATCTCGTTCTCGAGGTACTTGCAATGGACCTTCAGGCGAATGGCGTTGTGTGCGAATTCTTCATGCTTGACGGTCCCCGTGCTCGAAACTTCCACGTTGTGAGGTCTTCGCTTCGGGGACGCCACCTAGCCACATAGACACTGCGCTTTGCACTTCGCGACAATACCACCGCACACTCCAGTGTCGTTACTGACCGTCTCCAGGACTTCACGACCGACTTCTCTGGGAAACGCGTTCTTGTATTCGCGTACACATTGGTGATCACCTGCTTGCACTTTTTCGAGGTCTTCGCACAACGAATCTTCAAAAATATCCGAGCAGGAGCCGTACTTGAGCCTGCTGCTTAAGATGCCATCTTCTCAAACCCAGCCAGTGCCACACAACCCGAAAACCAGCAGCGGCTGCCGTACGGACGAAAACGGAAACAGTTTAAAGTAGTTCACATTATCTTTTCCTTTTTATTGTAACAAATATGTGCTCCGTCGAAATCATAACGCCACTATCAGTTACTAGCTCCAAGGGGGCACATTTTACGACTTTATAAAATTTGTTTTGCAGGGGACGCACTATTTTATGGGGCGAACGTAGGCACGGTCGGCGATGCAAACCAGTGCGCTAGCTTTGACTGCATCACGCTAAGTATGAAATGGAGTATAGTCCCGAATAAGCTGCTGCACCTTCACTTACTCCCAGAGATGCACCCCATGACAGTTCAAGAAATATGTAAAATGCAAACGCAAGATTCGGTTTAGAATAATACGCATGACGCGAAAGTTGTTGGATTTGTATAAAACAAATTCTCAAAACAAGTACTCGCAGGTGTAGCTATGTGGAAAGATGCCCGCATCATAGAGTGTGAACCCAGCTTCGATACAAAGAAATCAACATACATGTTTTTTTGTTGTTGTTTTTACAAATATTATTGAGAAAAATGAATGTCGACGAAACTCCGTGCATACTTTTTTTCCTTTCCTTTTTAATTTTTTTTGCAAAATTAATCTTGAAAAAAAAATGTTTTCGAGAAAGTTTTGCTGAGCTAAATAGTATGGGACTCCCTTTCTAGAGGTGCATAGGGAAACAATGGGGCTTGGGTTGCCAGCTGCACACCACAAGCAGCGTTTAGGGGGAGGGAAGAGGCGGGGTTGATATGTGTGTAATGAGCAGCCACAGACTGTCACAGACTGTCACAGCCACAGACTGTTGGCACAGACTTTATTCGACTTGTCTTTAGGCGGATTCCTCAAAATTGATTATATTTTTTGCAGGCGAATTGCGAAGATTACAAATTCGGACACATATCTTTTTGTGTTGCTAGATCTCGCCTGAACTTTTAATTACATTTTTTGAATTTCGAGTAGTACGAAGTTTGCTAAACATTGTGCCTCTGGCATTTTTCAGTCCCTAGTGTGCTCAAATTGAAATTTGTAATTCTGGTGCCACTTCCAGATTAGACCCGGCCTGCTCAAATTGTATACTGTGTTTCACACTTTGATTGGTGTTTGCATGCATTCTGGGTCTCGTGCTTGGGTATGATTTCCAGTACAAACACATCTTGTGCAAACTGTTTCTTTTGTGTCCAGGTATATTTCCTGGTATAGACCCGTACTGTTAAACCATTTTTAGCAAATCAGGTACGTTTACTGGTTTATGCAAACCGTTTCTATTCAGTCCTGGTATATTTTCCTGTATAGACCCGTACTGTTAAACCGTTTTTTGCTAACCCGACACATATACTGGTTTATGCAAATCGTTTCTATTCTGCCCTGGTGTATTTCCTGGTATAGGCCCAGACTGCTAACTCGTTTTGTTTTTTTTAAATATGGTACATTTCCTGGTTTCTGCAAACCGTTTCTTTTCTTGTCTGGTATACTGCCCGGTAAAAGCCCAGACTGGTAAACCGTTTTTCTAAATTATGGTTAGTTCCCTGGTATATTCAAACCGTTTTTCAGATTCCCGGTTTGTTATTCATATTGTAAACATAATGTTTTTTTTCGGTAGGAATAACCACAGCACGTGACCGTAGCTAGCATTTGACTAGCGTTCGATCTGATAAAACCTACCGGACAGAGCGCGTGCAAGCCTGCAAGCAATCCTACAATCAACTATCATCTCGTTCGTGACGTGTCACCAGCACCAATCGGCAGAGAGATCTGCGGTCACGTTGGGCACAATATCGTTTAAGTTTTTCATGACTAGGCCTCAGAAATATTGCAACGTGCCCCCCTAGTACTTATATACTTATTGTAACGGCATCACTAACCTCGTCTAGCAACAATGGCCTAGAGGCGGCTAGGCATTGAACTGATTAAACCGGCTCCGACGAGTAGTCGAGCCGCAGCAGTCATAGCGTGCACATCGTCTCCCGGCTCTTTACTAGCGACACATCCCGGAAGTCGTAACATGGTGTCAGAAGTGGAGTTCGCCTAGCCAACGCCAAGCTCTCGCCAAGTTAGGCCTAGGCTCCCACGCCGCAGCCGCGGCTGCCTGCGCTGCCCACGACAGGCTAGGCCTAGACTCCCACGCCGCAGCCCACGACAGACTAGGCCTAGACTACTACGCCGCAACCACTGCTACCTGCTCCCTGCCCTACTGAGCGACCATGGACGGACTTCGTCCCCCAGACTGCCTGGTGCTCTCCGGAAACATCGCCGAGAACTGGCGTAAGTTTCGGCAACGCCTCGAATTGTACCTCAAAGCAACAGACACAGAAAAAGGACGTAGCTCCAAGCAGAAGGCAGCCATACTTCTACACGTAGCCGGACCTGACGCAATTGGA
>JABSTQ010001050.1:0-26154 GCA_013358835.2 Ixodes persulcatus | reverse complement strand
AGGGTTGTGCAAAACTGCCAAGGATTTTTTTTTTTTTTTTTTATTCTAGAATTATTTTTGTCTTGGGGGCACAGGAGTGAAAAAGGGGGGGGGGGCAGCTTACCAGTGAGCCGCGAGCCACACTAGATCTTGCAAAGAGCCGCATGCTGCTTGCGAGCCGCAGTTTGGCCACCCCTGGCATAGGTCATTCCTATATCACTCACAAATATCTCCTTTGCGGGGTAGATCCACCGCGCCGTGCACACTGCGGAGACGTATCTTCTACCCTACGCTTCCTATGGGTCTGTCCCGATCTCGATGAAAAAGGACGGTATCGGTTTCTCAACTTTTTAGGTACCTTATATGCTTACGCCCTTCTCTCTTACTGTGAGAACACCCCCTCATCTTATTTGATTGTGTAGTCAGTTTTATTTCGAACACTGGCCTCGCCAGTGTTCGAAATATACCGCACATATTTATTGGGTCACATTCCGTACTAAAAGAATGTGAATGCATATAGTTTGGTTCACCTTTGGCCTATGTAGCGTTCTGCACCATAAAACTCTTGATTGCCGTTATCAGCTGCCTTCTAACGTGCTTTGGCTGAGCATGCACACTGGCAGCTCACGACATGCCAAAGTGTTACCGAAATTAGCGAGCTTGTGCTGGAAACAGGACACCTGAAACTTCTCTCCGCCATTTCGATTCTGTCAGTGACTTGAGACGAGGTAAGGACAAAAGTGGCAGCATCCCCACCGCGAAGCGGCAATCGACAAACAGTGCCATGCCATGTCCCAAGGACGTCTCTCCGCTTTCAGATGGGGGAACTCAACGAAGCCCTGGAGGCTGCAAGCGGGCAGGGCCTGCTGCAATCGGTACGTGTCCCCCCTTTCCGTGGAGCCGGCTGAGCTGCTTTGGGCTCCGGGGACGGTGCGGAAATGGGAAGGTCAACCGGCGTTTGCTTCCCTTCTTTATGCAAGACTATAACTAGGGTTCCGTGTTTTCTAAGTGTATTTTTTGCCAAAAAAATCTGGGTTTTATGAAGTTTATTTTATAGATTCCCATTTCTCCGAAATTCTGACATTAATTTTACCGTTTCCAAATTTTTAGTATTAAAAGCAAAATATAAAAAATATCCAGACAGAAGCGTACACTAAATTCATAAGAAGGCGCCTGTATTGAATGATATTTCTGCAGCTGCAATTGTCATTTTTGCTCTTGCCATTGGCACTACTAACTGTCCCACGACAAATCTTGCAGAAAAGTGTTGCTTCAATTTTAATAAACACTGACACCCCCCTAAATTTTTTTTTTAATTTCGTGCCAGGCAGTTTAATATGGTGTCGGAAGACTACCTAATCAGTATTTTGCCACAAAGTCGCATACAGTAATCCCTCGTTATAACAAAGTCAATGGGACAGCAAAACATTTCAATCGAAGCGGTACTTTGAAAAAAATTGTGAGAGCCATAAAAAGCGTAACGGTAACCTTGAAAGTGCACAAGAACAGTGTGGAAGGCTCATAACAATAACATTTTAATGAAACAAACCTTGCTGATGATCCAGGCTTAGTGAGGCATGAAAAAAGACAAGAGATCAGTTTGCCGGGCATTTTTGCCAGGCGTTAAAAAAGCCTCCTCCAACTGCCTCAAGCACCGCATGAGGCTGTCATCGCCGCCACCGCACTCCACCTTGTTGCGAAGTTGCCATTTCTCCAGCCGTGGGTACCTCTCGGGGTTCCTCATTTGACGTCTCTTCGTCTTCGCCCTGGCCACGCACGAGGTCCACGATCTCGGCATCCGTGACAAGAGGGACAGCCGAGATGTCCGCATCCACAAGCGCAAACTAGTCGAAATCATCTTCGGGAGTCGCACTGACGATTTTGTGCACGGTTCTGTAAAGGTCGTCGCAGATCTTGGGGGCACATCAAGTGTGCGCGTGCGGGAAAAGCCGTCGACAGCGTCGATGCCGGGACGTTGAATTCTTTCGTAATTTCCAACTTCAGTCGACCACCTTTCTCCACTTCTCGGATCAGCTTGACTATTTGTTCCAGGGTCAAACACATAGAGTAAAGCCCGGCCCCCCCCCCCCCCCCCGAAATCTTCCATTTTGCTGGGACTTCCTCTCTCCCCTCCCCCTCATACAGCATTTTGTCATGGGCGGGCCTCCCCCCCGAAACAAAATCCTGGCTACGTGCCTGCCGACAGCATTGCTTTTCTTTCCTCCGCTCTTTTGATTGTGTGAAGCAGATGGCAGTTTTAACATTGCAATGCTCAAGCACACGAGGGGGAACTCCTCGTTCGTGGTAATGCATCCAGTTGACCGTAGATCAGAAAGTTGGCTGCTAATTCCCCACTGCAAAGGCACTCCCCAGGCTAGAAGTTGGGCAGTACCTCACAGGCCACATTTTAGACTACGGTAGAATACTGCGCATCTGCCCATTCCACACCAAGTGCCCATTCCCAAATTTGAAAGGTCTGAAAAGATATGCGCACTACATTTATATGTAAAATTGATGAACGGACAAACTCCCATCCCCCATTTTTTCGCCATTACGCATCTCCAAATTTTGTGTGGGTGCTTGCCCTGTATTTTGTGGCATTAAAGAAATCGTACACATGCATATTCAGCACCCACTCTCACTTTGTGCTTGACGTTTGTGCATTTTTCCAGCTCTTACCAATTTGTGTTCATAAGACGAGCAATGTCTTCAGCCAGGAGAGGGGGACGATGACTTGGCAACGTCTTTGTGCTAATATGCTTGGTGGTCGGGCTCGAAGCTAGACAGATTCACCTGTACTGCGAAGGACTCCCATATTAACTTAGATACAGTAGAACCTCGTTGATTCGAAGTTGGTCGGATGGCGAAAACTATGCGAATTATGCGGAATTGCGAATTATCCCAAAAACGAAAAAAAAAAGACAAAAAGATTGTGCGCGAAGCCTCGAATCTTTAAGGAAACATTTTATTCAAAACGAGTAGTCAAAACCAGAGCCTCTGGTCAAAACGAGGGGACATCACCCGAAGTATGTAGTCGTCGATATGGGACTGCCGCGTTCTGTAATTAGCGGCGCCGAACGTTATATTTTCGAGAAGGCTAACTAGGCACAACATCTCAGAATCGCCACCGTCACATTCCACAAAGCTGCGGACGACATTCAGCAATTGTATAACTTCCCCTAGAGCGGGGGCCCGAGGCGGCTCATCATCGTCGTCAATCTCTGCCATCACACTGTCGGTGATTTCACTCTCAAGGTCCGCATAGCAGCTTTGCTCATTCTTTTCCATGTTTAAGTACTCTGGGAACCTCATGCCGACCGACTCACCGTCACTGTCTTTAATGCGGGAGCAAAGCTCCTCTCCCTCATCGTCAATCCCAGGGACAACACTGGCAGTAGCACCGGTGGTATCTGCGGTATCCTCCTCCTTCACGGCCGGTCCTTCCTTCGAAAATCCAGCGTGTTTGAAGCACCTCTTGATGACTTCTGACTTCACCTGTTTCCACGCATACACGATCAGGCATATAGCCCCGAGAAGATAGATGGAATAGTTCTTGCCATTGTCGTAGCAGAGTAACATCCACTTCAAAAGGTGGTAGCAATAAATCTTGCGCGTGTGAAGAATAACACCTCGGTCAATTGGCTGCGAGATGGACGTCATGTTCGGTGGGAGGAAGACCAACTTGATCGCTTTGAGGTTCTGAATGTCACCATGGCCGGGACAGTTATCAACGACGAAAACAACTTTTCATCCTGCTGCCGCAAACTTGCAATCGTGGAGTCGCACATACTCTTCGAAGATGGCTGCTGTGACCCAGGCTTTCTTGTTGTTTCGGTAGATGATTTCATTGGCCGGTGGAAGCTGAGCATTCTTGAAGCATCGTGGTTTCTCTGCTTTTCCTAGGACCAGGAGGGGCAGCTTGTGTTCGCCCGTCATGTTTGCACCGAACAAGAATGTAATCCTATCTTTTGCCTGTTTTTGTCCCTGATGTCGGTGTCTTTCGCTGCAAATGTTTTGTAGCGTGAGCTATACTGGCCGAGGTTGAGCACTTTTGCTTGGCTCACATAATGAGCTGTGCTCCGTGCTGTGCATGCGTGAGGAGCAGTGACGTCACACGGCGCACAGCTGGCGCGCCGGAGCCGTTGTCGCCGCGCGCTCCGCCGCCGCCGCACTCGCCTCGCCGGTCTGCGCATTCCAGAGGAGTGATGTCATAGCCGCGGCAGACGCACTGGTGCCACCGCGTGCCCAGCTGTGCGCCTCTGTTGCGCAGTAGCCAAGTCTGACGCTGCACCGGAGCCGCTTGATAGCGCCTCTCATTTTGTGCGCAGAAACTTACGCTACTGTTCGAGGCGGGGCTTGGGCCGCACGTCCGGGAGCTTCCTAGCTTGTGACGACGACCATTCCCCGAAGTGAAGAACCCAGGGGTCCAGTGGAGGTGGGAGAATTGGTAACGTAACGAACGGTTTAATTACATGGTAGCGATACAGTCGTCAAATCCAAGAGAAAACAATGGAGCTCTCACGCCCCGCCTTATATAGGGGTCCGTTTTCTCCCTCTCTCTCCGCCAGGGCAGCAGGTGCGACAGCCACGTGCTTTGCAGCTGGGTCCGTCGCGACGTAGTCAGAAATGAGTCATAGCCAAGGTTCTCCGCAGTTAGGCCAGGCCTCTCTCCCCTTCCGGAGCGCACGAACCCACACGCACACACACACACGTCCCGTTGACGTCACGGACGCGTTGAGACACGTTTTGGGCAGCCTTCGACAGGTGGGCGTCAGTCCTGAACACGTCGGGACTCGTTTTGGGACTCGTTTCCGCAGCGTTGAAACTCGGAAGAAGGTTGCCGAAGGTTCCATTCTTAACAGCCCCTCCGGGGCCAGGGAAACCTCGAATGGCCGGTGGTACAATCGCTGGCCTGAAGAGGTGGGCTTGGAGTAGGCCTTGAGAAGACGCTGCAAGCACCAAACAAACTCCCAAACCTCTCACAACGGAGGCATCAGCGGAAACGTCCCCCACAACACCACGCCACACCGCAGTCAAACGCTCGGAATTCGCCAAAGACCCGCCAGACTGGATTACGGATTACCAAAATTTGGTACAATTCCGGGTATCGAGACCCCCTGTCGCCAAAAAAACTCACTTTTCCAACGAGGTCACTAAGAACAAAATACAAAAGACAAAAACTCTTCGCAATTTGTGAGGTCAATTTGGGGTTTCAACGAAGTGCCCCCACTTAGATCCTCATTCCCGTGGATGACGAAGACCTCTGAGATCATCCCTACTATTTTTCGTGATGTCAGAAAAATCTGCTCAACCCATCGGCATTGCCGTTAAATTTGCCTTTTCTTTTTCTTACGCTGAAGTCATAGTGATCGATTTTCACGTGGTTTCTAGACGTGAAAATGCGGTCCTTATAGCGCCGATAAAACAATCCGCCTCTTTCGTTCCCCGTCACATTGGTCCTAGCAATCTCCTGAGCTGTACAGCGAAACCCTGACACACTAGGGTCGCTCTTCTGCTCGACTGTCAAAGACACTCTGTCTACTCGTAGCAGAGGACCAAAGTTACGCGACGCCGGAGCTACGAGAGATCTTTCACTGATCCCCTCTTCCTCCGCCTTTTTCGCCGGCGCGTTGGGACGGCGTACGCTTTCTAGTGCTACGAGGTCGGGCTGTTCTACAACCTGGTCCCTCTCATCCCGGTTTTCTGCCTCCAACTCTGGGAGTGCTTGCTCCCCGTCAGCTGCCTCTGGCTCTGGATCCCTCGTCAACACAGGGGCGACCTGACGCGATTTGGACCTCGTACATGACTGAACTAGCCCTTCTCCCAGTTGTTGACCCCTTTCGCGCAGCAGGAAATCTGACCGGTTAGAAAACAAATAAGGATACTCCAACGGGACTGTCTGCGAGACAGCCGCCTCTGTCACTAGCTCTCCGAACGGGCCAGTTATCCTTACTGTCGCCATAGGCAGACAGACACTGTGCTTTTCAAGCAGCTGCTTGATCCAAACTACCTTTCCAGTAAAATCGGAGGTCGTTACATACGACGGATGAACAACGTCCATCGTCGCTGCACTGTCCCGAAGCACCCTGCACGGCCTTCCGTTTACCTGGAGCTCGTGAAGATAGGGACGAAGAAGCTTCAGGTCCTTGTCACTACCGTTCACGTACGAGAACACAACCCGCGGTTTCTTACATCTGGCCGCTGTGTGTCCCGGCTCCTGACAGTTGTAGCACAGGAACGGCTTCCTTGCCTCGAACTGCCCTGTTGGGCTTTTCCGCGCCTCGTCTCCGTTCGAGTGTTCTGCGCTCTTTTCTGGGACCTTTTGTCCTGCTTCGGGCTTCTCGGGCCCGTTTTCTCGCGAGCCGTTACCCTGTCGGAAGGTCTTGCGCTGATCGCTTCGGCCGGATTCGCTTTCCTCTCCGCTCAGCTTTCTACGCGTTGCGTACTCTTCGGCTAGCTCAGCGGCCCTTTCGACAGAGTCGACTCCCACCCTGTCCTGCACCCAGAGCTTGACTGACTGCGGAATGCTACGAAAGAACTGTTCGAGGCACACACACTCGACTACCTTGTCTCGGCTTTCGTACACTTCCTCGCTCTTCAACCATTCTATCAGGTTGGTTTTAAGCCCGTACGCGAATTCCGAGTAGCCCTCGCTGCTCTTTTTGGATGCGTTTCTAAACCTTTGACGGAACGCCTCGGCAGAAAGGCGGTACCGCTTCAAAAGGCTGGACTTCACCTTGTCGTAGTCGTCCGCGTCTCCAGCACTAAGGCGCGCGACAACCTCTGCAGCCTCACAGGGCAACAGAGTCAAAAGCCGTTGCGGCCACGTTTCTGGGGCGAAGCTCAACTTCTCACATGTCCTCTCAAAGTTAACTAAGAATAGGCCCACGTCTTCCCCAACTTTAAACGGCTGCATGAGCTTCTTCATTTGATACGACTCGGTCTCACTTGCTCGTACCGGAGCCCCAACTCTACTGTTCTGCGAGTTTAATCGCTGTTGTTCAATTTCGAGCTCTAGCCTTTTCAGCGCTCGCTCCTGGTCTCGTTCCTCTTTCGCTGCAGTCTGTGCTCGTTCCTCTCTAGCTGCAGCTTGCTCTCGTTCCTCTTTCACTGCAGCCTGTTCTCGTTCCTCTTTCGCTGCAGTCTGTGCTCGTTCCTCTCTAGCTGCAGCTTGCTCTCGTTCCTCTTTCACTGCAGCCTGTTCTCGTTCCTCTTTCGCTGCAGTCTGTGCTCGTTCCTCTCTAGCTGCAGCTTGCTCTCGTTCCTCTTTCACTGCAGCCTGTTCTCGTTCCTCTTTCGCTGCAGTCTGTGCTCGTTCCTCTCTAGCTGCAGCTTGCTCTCGTTCCTCTTTCACTGCAGCCTGTTCTCGTTCCTCTTTCGCTGCAGTCTGTGCTCGTTCCTCTCTAGCTGCAGCTTGCTCTCGTTCCTCTTTCACTGCAGCCTGTTCTCGTTCCTCTTTCGCTGCAGTCTGTGCTCGTTCCTCTCTAGCTGCAGCTTGCTCTCGTTCCTCTTTCACTGCAGCCTGTTCTCGTTCCTCTTTCGCTGCAGTCTGTGCTCGTTCCTCTCTAGCTGCAGCTTGCTCTCGTTCCTCTTTCACTGCAGCCTGTTCTCGTTCCTCTTTCGCTGCAGTCTGTGCTCGTTCCTCTCTAGCTGCAGCTTGCTCTCGTTCCTCTTTCACTGCAGCCTGTTCTCGTTCCTCTTTCGCTGCAGTCTGTGCTCGTTCCTCTCTAGCTGCAGCTTCACTCTTAGCGTTCTGAAGCAGTTCCCACGTATTTTTAATTTCCTCTGCTTCCGCGCTCTCTGAAATCGCTTTACTGATCTCAGATTTCTTCATCTTTTGCTCCACCTCCACACCCAATTCTTCACATAAACAGAGTAAATCTGTTCTCAGTAACCTCATCAGATCCATGATCGCTGCTCTTTAGCTTTGGCTTTGCAATAAAACTTGTCGCGAGGTTGTACACAAACCTAGCGCACGAGTCAAACACTAAGGATTCCCAGCAGTTCAAAATTAATTACCCATAATCTGAAGCCTGGCGAATCTCAAAGCAAAGTCCAAACGCTCACCCGCAGATGTAGCACGATGTCGCATGGTCCGATCCCAACCGCTGCCAACCAGTTGTTCGAGGCGGGGCTTAGGCCGCACGTCCGGGAGCTTCCTGGCTCGTGACAACGACCATTCCCCGAAGTGAAGAACCCAGGGGTCCAGTGGAGGTGGGAGAATTGGTAACGTAACGAACGGTTTAATTACATGGTAGCGATACAGTCGTCAAATCCAAGAGAACAAATGGAGCTCTCACGCCCCGCCTTATATAGGGGTCCGTTTTCTCCCTCTCCCTCCGCCAGGGCAGCAGGTGCGACAGCCACGTGCTTTGCAGCTGGGTCCGTCGCGACGTAGTCAGAAATGAGTCATAGCCAAGGTTCTCCGCAGTTAGGCCAGGCCTCTCTCCCCTTCCGGAGCGCACGAACCCACACGCACACACACACACGTCCCGTTGACGTCACGGACGCGTTGAGACACGTTTTGGGCAGCCTTCGACAGGTGGGCGTCAGTCCTGAACACGTCGGGACTCGTTTTGGGACTCGTTTCCGCAGCGTTGAAACTCGGAAGAAGGTTGCCGAAGGTTCCATTCTTAACACTACGTATATCCTGGCATAGCCGAGCTAAGCCACCGCAATTTTTCGTAGGAAGCATCTTGTAAAAAAGAGCTGCTTCGTCCAGATTGTAGATGTCTTCTGCGCTGTACTTGCTAAGAAGTGGAGTCAAGATGTGCTTTATCCAATCTTCGACAACAGTCCTGTCCGCGCTGCCTTTTTCATTACACACCGTAAGGAATGTCAAGTTGTTCCGTTCTTTGAAGCGAGAAAACCATCCGTTGCTGCACTTGAATTCTTCTTGTCCAAGTTTCGAAGCTAAATCGTTGGCCTTCTCTCGCAAAATCGTGCCGTCGACAGGAAGGTGTGCTGCGGTGGCATTCTGGGGCCAGGTTATCAGGGCAGCTTCGACGTCCAGGTATGTGGGGAATTGAAACCGCAAACGCTTTGAAGATCTAGTGCGTCTTGCTGTATGCCTCGATGATCCTTGCTTGGTTCTTCAGAATGGTGCAAAGTGTGAAGATCGGCACCTGTGCTTCTCCGCGAGCTTTGTTTTTGAGCACATTGATTTGTTTGCTTCTTTGATGAGGCAAATCTTTAGCTTCAAGGTTAAGGATTTATACTTGGGCATCTTTGGCCTGTGCACCTCGTAACGGCCTGAACCACAGCGGCGCAACTACAAGAACAATGGTGACTGACACCGATCCGATCATAAACTCCACGTGAGGCGAGAGCAACTAAACCTACCTAACACCTGCCCAAGCCCCAGAAAACAAAGGGACTACTAAGCGCATGGACCAGCAAACAGGAAACGCAGGAAACGGAGCAGTACAGACGCGCACCATGTTTATTTTTGCTTCTGAATCAGGACGTCAACTGGTGCCACCTAGCAACTAAAAATTGAACCTGGAAGACCAAATCGGCGAATTAACCAGGTAGGCACGCGTGGAGTGCTCATATTATCCGGTCATATTTTAATGAGAAGTAATGGGACCGTGGAACAGGCTGTCTAGCGACCGGGAAAACCGGGAATTGTTATGGATATTGTCAAAAAGCGAGCCCAGTCAGGGAAAATGAGCTGGAAACGCCATCGAGTGCCCTGAGCAAAGACTTGAGAACTTGGGGACAGAAAGGTTGGCAATAAACTCTGCTTGAGCGCAGGCTCTGCTCAGCCGATGTAGAGTGTGCTACGCGATGCAAAGGGAACAGCCGACAAATTCAGTCCAAGCATTGGATTGGATTGAGGGGGCGACACTAGGCTAGATCCAGTTAAAGCTACTAGATTTCGTAAGAAATGGAAAAGCCGCAGACCCCAATCCAATCCAAGCCTTAAGGGGGGACACTACCCAGAGAAAAAACAATTCTACAAAAAACATTGATTTTGAAAAATTACATATTTACATCCATCTACATCCAGAGAGTATTCCCAGAAATATTTACTAGTTTACACTGCATAGTTAATTTTTTATAAATTATTTTCTGTCCACCGAAGCTGAAGAAAAGGTAGGGTTTGGAGCACTTTGAACACATTTTTCTCCGTTCCACTTTTTGGTATAAATTCCATTTTAGTCAATCTATCGTTTTATAATGGCAATACAGGGAAGGCTCTTTCTTCACTTTTCCTGACTAAAATTTAATAAGGAATGCGCCTATGGAGTTTGTCACTTTCCGGATGTCTTTTATAAAAAATGTTGACATTTTGTCGGAGACACAAAAGACCAAAAAGTTGATCAATTTTGCAGAAGAGAAAATTGATATAAATCAATGACTTTTTACAAAAAACTTTCCATAGGCACACATCCTAGGCATCCTGCTACATATCTAGCGAATAAAAATCTGGAATATTGCGATAGTTTTCTGACGATAGATTAACTAAACAATGTAGGGGTGTTGCTGATAGAAGCTGCACTAATTTCCTTCCCACTTAACCGACAGATCTGAAAGTTTGTCATGCACCCTCTAGCAGGACCACCAGCCTACCCTGTAAATGTCATTAATTTTAAGCCAAGGGTTCAAAAGGTGACCCTCCCAGGGGGTGTATCCCCTTAAGCGAAAGTATCCAAAAGTGTCATCTCATGGCCATGCTGCCATTCGGTTATTGACGTGTGTGGTTGAGCTTCGTGTTTTCATTGTGTTTCCGGAAGTGGCCTCTACACTGACGATGTCGGCGGCAAGAAAGCGTGCGTTTAATGCGGACTGGACGAGTTGGAATATTTCGGAATATGAAAGTTGGATTAAGCCCGTGCAAAATGATCATCACTGTGCTCAATGCCTTGTGTTGGAATGGTCTTTTATGTTTAGCTGCCTCTACAGTGGTCAGGGAAAACCTGGAAAAGTCGGGGAATTTCAAAATAATAATTTGCTAGGACACCCTGGTGGAAATTTTGCGAATTATCCGGGATTTCAAATAAACCGAGATTGAATTATCGACGTTCTATGGTATGCTAAAAATGCTTTAAACAGCCTTGCTGACTTCAAGCTAAATCCTGGTTCGGGCTGTTCTGAATTCTTGACTTTTCGAGCAATTTCTTCTAAAAAAAAGAGAATTAGAGAATAATATGATATTGTAAGGGATATGATATTGTTGAAATTGATGATATGATATTGTAAGAGATTTTTGAACTTGGCCAGGTCGAAGGGTGGATTGCATGCAAGCGTGAAAAATGCTGACATTGGCGAGAAATTTTAAAAGTGATATGACAGGTCTGATGATCAATATTCAGAATGACTCTGGATTGTGGTCAAAAGTGTGTAAGCATCGAATTGGTCCAAATTACCGATCACTAGGGAACTGATGGAACACCCTTCTCATGATACTTCGAGCGCGGGTTGGGGCGCTTGGGGGATTTCGCAAATAACCCGTTACTCAAACTTTTTTTTTTTTTTTAATCGACATATTTGCAGCTTTTTAGAGGCCACAAAAAGGTGTTTTATAATCTTTTTTCTATCTTTAATATTGAGTGCGTGCCTTCGACGACCCACGACTTTGAATTATTTGCTGCGTCTGTTTGAATGGCACATGATCACGGAGAAGGCAGTAAGCGCGACTTAAGGGGAGACACTACCTTGAATTGCACCTTTTTTTACAAAAAATTCATATTCAGAACTGCAGAGGTTTGGCATGTATGGATAACAAGGAACACTCTCATAAAGTCTTTTCAATGTGCACTGACAAACAATGTCAGAAATAATTATTCTTTATATGTTGGTGAGGTGTGCTGCACTGCGTAGCACTCGTCATCCACAGGTGAAAATAGCTGAAAGCAATGTCAGTATATCAGAAGTTTCAGGAAGACATCACCTACACTGCTGAAAAGAATTTTTGACCTTTAAGACCCAAAAAGAAATTTTTAAAACGTCATCTTGAAACTTCAGTGCATTTATCTCAGCTTCATTTTTGGCAGCAAATCTTATTTTAATAAAACTATCGTTTCAGTATGAAACTACCGAGAGACTTAATATTTGCGGAATATATGTCAAAATTTTATCGAGCCAGTTACTATGAGCTTAGGTTTTGCATTTTCATGTTCCTTTATTATGAAAAATTATAATTTGCAAAACTTGGCAAATGTAAAAAAAAAAAAAAAAAAACTTTCATACATGTTATTTTTATTTGAAAAATGAATTTTTTCTGAAATTTCTTTTCACACTAACCGGCAACAAGTATTCCAGTATGCATTCCACCTGAAAAATATGTGGTGATCAACACCATTTCTCAACGATAGATTCATTGAGCAGATTCCATACAAAGCTACGTTCTGGGGGTATAGTACCTCATAAAATTGGTTCATAGGGCCGAAACTTTGCATGCCCTCCTTCTATATGGCTACAAACACCACCTGCAAATTTCACGGCGATTGAGTGAGCAGTTCAGAAGTAGACATGCTCAGGTAGTGTCCCCCCCTTAAACCGGCCAGTTTTCGATCGGCCGTTTTCGGGAGGATAAAAACGAATTTTGAGCCTCAAATAGTGTTTTGGGTATCTGGGCTCTCATATGTCAGGCACAAATAAAAACCTTGGCAAGTATATATACTCTGTCAGTGTCCCTTTCAACTCAGTACTATGAAATGAGAATAATAATAATAATAATAATAATAATTTTATTTGCACATACTGGAATGGGCATAAGTGGTGGTGTGCGAGGCTAGGCAGATAGGTGAAAAACCCTTACGCAGAGCGCCTGCCAGCCCGCCACCACATGTGAAAAAACAGAACAGACATATGTTTGTACAGAATATACACAATACAGAAAGTACAACAAAGGAAAGAAAAGAAGGTAGGAAACAGGTAAGGGGCATTATGACGAGGATGCCAGCTGCATCCCACACATCCTGGCCAGCTCGCGTGACTCTGGATGTGGTCACTGGAAAACACCTGGATGTGGTCACTGGAAAACGAGGAAGCTCCAGCTGGCCCGTTCCCCTCCTATGAAATCTTCAGGTTCATAGCTTTTATTGTTATAGAAGCAGAATTCCTCCTCCCTCAAAGAAGCGCAAACAGCATGCTCCGAATTGAAACCCAGAACGGTGGCTTTTGTCGTGACCCGGAAGTAGAATGACGACCCGTTGTTCCTAGCAAACTTCGATAAGATAAACAGCAAACTTCCTTTTGTCAATAGTTCACTATTTCAAATGAAAATGAAATGGCTTCTCCTCGAGACCACCAACCCCTTCTCGCACAATTTATTCGAAAATGGTGTCTTTTTTTGCTTTTTATTGCCATCGTGACCTTGAATCTTGTTGGATTGTCTCTGCTGGGCCTTCCACTCTTCCGCCTCTTGGTGTGATGCTCCTCAACGAGCTGGTATACGACTCTTCTGAACTCGGAGAATGTAATCTTGTGGGCACTCCAGTCACAATGAAGAAGGAAAGCATTCAACAGAGACATATCCAGAAGGTTAAAAAAGGAAAAACTTCTTGTACCACTTCAGCGTCGTCCTGATGCTTTCAGTGAAGCTTAGCTGCATGTCCACTTTGTCCACAAGTCCCATCTTCTGGTTTTTCGAGTACACATGCTGGCTTTTTTTGTGGAGTGCCTGTTCTTCTGTCCACCTTGCCAGTGTTTTCAAGGCGAGCTCCATGCATTGAGGTCAACATATGTACTTTCCTTTTGTCACACTACTTCAGTGCCAGAAGTGTATTGGTGTGAAAGGACTCTACTTCTCCCTTTCTCATCTTTTTTTTTTTTTTTTTTAACTTGGGAGGTCCCATTTTGTTCTGTCGGACTGTTCCGGCAAGCATTGGTTTGCTTCCCTTGAAGGTACTGGAAAAGTGCTGGACTGGTGTACTAGTTGTCTTCGAAAAGGGAATGCCCCTTTCCGAGATAGTGGTTGAGCAACTCGAGGACAACCGAGCCCGAAAATCCCAACTCCTTCATCATCATCATTGTCATGGAAGCTCCGGTATACACGATGAACCTCAAGATGTATCCGGTCATCACGTTGCACAGAACAAACATCTTCACTCCAAAATAGTGCCTTTTTGAAGGAAGGTACTGGCGAAATAAAAGATGTCCTCTCCATCATCGACTCGTCAATACAGAGATCTTGGTATGGGACCAGCATACTCGCAAACTTTGCCTGAAGTGTTTCCATGAGTGGACTAATTTTTCTTGGTCGATCTGCTGCATCAGTGCTGGCACTGAAATGAAGCACTCTCAGCAAAAGGCAGAAGCGATTTACTGAGAAAAGCGTTGAAAGAAAAGGGGTCTCATTCATTGGGTCGGTGATCCACTAATCCCTCACAGCATTTTTTTGGGCGAGCCCCATCAGCAGAACAGCTGCCAGAAAGCAGTAGATCTCGGAGACCAACACCTACCCATGCTTTCAGTCAGGATTTGCGTGCGAGGTCGGGTTGTGCAATCAGCTGATGCACGTAGCCATTCGTCCCGTCTGTAATCAAACACAACTCTCTCATCGAAGTAGAGTTTAAAATAGTCTGCTTCTTTCGCATCTGGCTGGAGTAGAGTGCCTGCAGGCTGTCCGGAATGCGATGCGTGAAATAGAAATATAGATGGGGAGAAGTCTTCACCTTTTTTCCATTCGGTTTCGTTTTGACGCGTCCGCTTCCGAGACGTCGAGCAGACGGTGCAGCTGTGTCGGACTCCGACCCCAAGCTGGTTTCCAGTTGTTCATCGGATGTTGAGCTGTCATCCGACTCAGAGTCTGAGAAGGGTTCAAAATCTGAAACCGAAGAGCCATTGCTCCGATCTCCGCTACCTCTGGAGCGGCCAGCATGCACGGCCATCTCGAAAGTTATCACGTGCACAGAGCGTCTAGTTTCGCAATTCCAAAAGCCCCTCTAAAACAAACGCGACGAAAGATATATGGTCATAGTTCCCTACAAACCTGTCAGATGGCAACACGTTCCCGCGAATGTGCCCGTTCATGCAGAGGCGGGAATTTTCGAATGCGCAGTTGCGGACGTACATGTACGTCAGGAACCATGCGGGACGCACCCGTGCTGACGTACAGGTACATCAGTGACCATGAAAGGGTAAAAAAAACGAACGGCAGTCGAGCACGTGGCATTGTGTCGGGCGCCGTGTTCAAATAAATCTCGAAGCTAAAGGAAAATTCTATGGGGGAGCGCGGTGGCATGGCTCAGACAGTGTCTGCAGACTGTCTTTGGTATGATGCATTGGCAGTGTGACCGTGTCCTAGCACTTCTACGACGTCTTCGAGCAGAAATCGAGGGACGACTTTCGAGGACACAGTAAACGCGCCGATCAGAGACGCGCTCTGGGCACCGCAGCAGTGGGGAGAGGAGCCCTCGGCGCCTCACTCCCTCTCTCTCTCTTTTCAGGTGCGTGTGTTCCTGCTACAGAATGTGGGCATCATTGTGGGTGTGGCCTTGCTCTTCCTCATGGCCAAGTACAGCGAGAAGATAGACTTTGAGCCAGGAGCAATGCCGCCGGGAGTGCGCATCACGGCCGCCTCCCTGGGAGCGGAGACTCACAGCGGCGACTCCAGGGCCGTCTTTGGGGCCGTGGGTCTCTGACCACGCTGCCAGACTAACTCAGTTGTGGAACTGCCCGTAGACGCCGCTTTCAGGTGCGGTACTCCCTCTCTCCTCCAAAGGTTCGCCTCCCGTCGTACGAAGCACCACTGTTTGGGATACGGCTGCTGCGGTAGCTAGTGTATTGCACAGATTTTGATGTGCAGCATCTAGATGGCGCTTCGGTTGCTTCCTCTAAAGCTCCTTGATAAAATTCGGCCTTCGCGTTTCTTCTAATACCCTAGTTACCCAGGAACCCTTAACTGCAGTTAAGTCTGACTTCAGCCACACATAACTGCAGTTAAATGTGTAACTAGGGTTTAAAGGGGCATTAAAGTGTGTTTTGAGATACTCATTTTATGGTCATAACTCATTCTACGAGCGCTAAGCATCTTAAAAAATTAAATCAAATCAAATCATTTTATTTTTTTCAAGACAAGATTACTCTCCTTGAAACGGTCCCTGGTACAAAAGGCGAACGAGACGCTCGACGCGGTACCATGGCCGACATGAGGCAGGTCCAGCAGCACACATGCATACACTTCAACACACAAAAAAAAACAAAAAAAACAGAAAAACAAGAAGGGAGAAAAAGAGTAGTCTGCGCATACATCAATAACTGTCAAAAGACACAGTTCAGCTTCACATAAAATAGAAGTTATTACATCCCATATCTACACCTACACTAAAACATGAAGACACATAGTTCGTCACAAACATCGCTTACGGTTTGTAGTAGAACGTAAGAATGTTCACAGTTAAAATATTAAAGGAGCATCACACAAAAGTCAGGTAATGTCACAAGAAACCAGGAATATGTATTACCATATGTAACAAGTCGTAATTTCAAATCTTAGACTAAAAAAGTGACCATAGTTCCTGACACTTACCGTTGGTGCAGAACAACAAATGGCACTACTGAACCTTGCTGAATATGGTTGAACGACTGAGAGCGCTTGTCAGCCACTCGCGAGCTTCAAGTTCACGTGCAAATGAGCGGGGTTGGTGTGCCGCTTGCCCATGCGGGTACCCATCGCTTGCAAGAAGCGGCTGACAAGCGCCGTCTCTTGTTCCACCATATTCAGCAAGGCAAGGCTCAGTAGCGCCATCTGTCGTTTTGCGACAACGGTAAGCGTCGCTATTGTTGATTGCTATTTTAATATGCCACTGTACCGTCGCACATGAATGTAATTTTCAGGGGTGGAATGGCTGCGCCATTTGCGCCATTTTGCGCCAGACGCATTTGTCTGCGCCATCCTGCGCCATTTTGCAGAAACTGCGCCACAGCCAATACCTTGCGCCATTGTGCTCCAAATCGCACAACGTGCGCCAAAAAAAATTCTATTTAATTATATTTTGTCTTGGTTTCGCTTTTTATCGACTCAATTGGCAACAATGAGCGCGTTTAGCTTACCGTAAAATTCCGAGCGAACGCCCACCCAAAATGAAGAGATAAATGGTGAAAAACATGGGGTGGGCTATCTTTGGGGATGCCTCAGCAAAATTTTATCAGAAATAATGATAAGAACAAGGGGGGGGGGGGGGCACCCGCTACAAATCGCGTGACGCGGGAACTGATACTGCAGATCACGGACACGGCGAATTAGCGATTCGATAAACACGCCGGAATTCACTACGAACTCCTGTGTCACGGGAAAGGATACCGCAGGTTGCAGACGCAGCAGATTCGCGCGTTTCACAGCGCGATGGACCCGCGGAAACCCGCCGAGAACTCGCATCTCACGGGAATGGATGCCGCGGAAACCGATATTGCGTGCGCAGATTGCGGACTCAAACGCGGGAATCCACTGCAAACCCGCATGTCACGGAAACAAATCAAGCAGATCGCGGCCGCAGCAGAATCGCATTTCACGATGCAATAATACACGCGGAACAACTCGCGCGTGTTACAACTAGGAATCGATATCGCGGGCAAAAATACGGGAATCCGCTAAAAACTCGGGAACGGATAGCGCAAATCGCAAACGCAGCAGATTTGCATTTCACGCATTTCACGCGCGCGGATCGTAGACAAAAACGCGGGACCGCAGATCGCGCCGTTGACGCGCGATTCCCGTCGAACATTGCGTGACGTCCGGCGGGAATCGCGGGGAGGGCGATGTATCGGAATATCGTTCCCAACAGATGTTGGACAAAAAGGGGGGGTGGGCGATCCTTCAAACGTGGGCGTTCGCTCGGAATTTTACGGTAATTGGCCTTGCAATCCTTTGTTCCATTTATTTTCCCTAAGCATCCGGAGTTGAAAGCGCACTAAAAAACTCGGGGGTCGGATTCCAAGCGCTACACCACCTGCGACTGGATTGTTATTCTTCAACCATGAGCTGTTAAGCGAGTCGGCCGAGGTGAGGTCGAGTCGTTTAGCGTTAGATTGCCTGAGGCTCTGCGGCCCGGGTTCCGGACGTCAGCCAGTTGAAAACACATTAGCAAAAGATTCCGTTTAGGGCTTCATAGTTAGAAGTTGGAACCGCATTTCTGCAAGGTAAATCGTGAATTGATTGAACTGAAACGCGGTCCGATCTGAAACCTTGCCGGCCAGCAGCTCTCACGCGAGCGGTAGCTCTGCTCGGCGTACTTTAATCTTGCTCCGGCTCATCGCTTCGAATATGATAAATCCGTTAATCATAGTCTGCTGCTTTGACATTGAGTTGTACAATAGGATAAACTCGAAATTTATTGCGCTGTTCCTCCGCGCAACTGCGCGCTCGTTGCTTACGCACGTCACGTGGTTCGCACATATAATTACGATGTCGAGCAAGTGTGGGTTCTGCTATAAGCAGTGCCGGTTTGCATTTTGAGCAGCTGAAAGCCACTCAGAAAATATCAAGGACACTATCTTCAGAAACATATGGTACTTGCTTTTTGGTTCTTACTAAAGCCAAGTTTTCGCATCTGTTACGCTGTTATACTTGAGGAAGAAAACGAGAAGGGACGGACAAACACAAACTTTGTGTTTGTCCGACAAACACAAACTTTGTGTTTGTCCGTTCCTTCTCGTTTTCTTCAAGTTTAACCATCCCTACCAACCCGCTCGTTCTGTCCCTACACTGTTACACTTATCCCATCTACATAAGGTCCCTAACCACTCATGTTCATCTGTGCTGCTAGGCAAATATTGAAATTGCTCCCGTGCTCGTCTAAGACACAAGCTGAAGTGCAATGAAAACTGATTTGAGCTGCTCCTAGCCTGCTCCAGAATGTAGTTTTAGCTGCTCCCAACCTGCTCCGAAACAGCTGTTTCAGCTGCTCCCGTGGCTGCTCCCAAGTACATTTCATGAGTTCCACCCCTGAATTTTGGGTTTTTTAATAGGATTAGAGCTCATAGATTGAGTTATGACCACAAAATGAGGATCTCAAAACACTTTAGTGCCCCTTTAAGCACTGACAACTACTCTGGCACAAGCATACAAGACACATGGCTCGAGCGAGTGCTCAGCCACAATTCACTTCCAATACTGGCTCATATCAGTGCTGTGCCACCATTTGCTTCCAAGAAGCGCACGGGACATGGCCCTCGTGCATTGGCGCATTTGACGCTACTTGTAAAATGAACACGAACACATTGGGGTGCTTTAGCTTCTCCAAAAAATAGTTTTGAGCCACTAGATGGCCCTTTAATCGACGGGTGGTGGCTTTGGAAGGGAGAGGAAGGTTCCTTTTTCCGTAGGAGTTCGGCAACTGAGTTGGTCTAGTGACGTTGGCCTCCGACCACGGGGGACCAAGCAGTGTGTGTGGGGAGGGGGGGATGGGGTCACGCTCCGACCGAGGGACCGGCGGCATAGCCCCCGTTAGGGCGTGCCCAACTTCACCCACGTTTCAGGACACATGTTTGCTGTTGCAGGCATTTTTTTTAGCCCAGATGTTGTCCGTTGCGTACCGCATGACGCGCTAGCATGTCGTTTTCTTTCCAATTCTTTTGCAGCTGTGGTTTCGAAACGTTCGGAGGATTTTAGTTGCCTTCGGACCCCGCGCAGCTTTTGTTGAGTCTCCTCGATCGAGGTTGGCACTCAGCGTGTTTCGAGCGTGGCCGAGAAAAAGCATGGTTAGCTCGAGACAGGTACAGCTAGTCTTAGAGCGCACCGAGTCATTTTATGCGCACCTCGCAGTTAGGCGAGGATTAGAAGTGAAACGTTTCGCCGAAGCGATTGTATTTGTGAGGCTGTTGGTCGGCCTCATCCCGTAGATTGCGGGACGCCCAAGCACTCTTTCAACAGACCTCCTGGAGCGAAGTGAGTAACCAATAGGAGGAGCAGTCCTTACGCTCCAATTGGGTAGTTAGTTGCGCAAAACAAACTGCTAGTGCCACATAATGAAGGACAGAACACAAAAGACCTGGACAAAGAAAAAACACTGAGAAAACAGGTGCTGACTCACAACTGAGATTTATAATGAAATAGAAGAAAGAGGAAACAAGTAGAAAATAAAGCGAGGAATTGTTGTCTACCGAAGTGTTGCGTACGAGTTCGCGGTCTTGTGCAAACGCCTCTCTGCATGCTCGTACAGGACGGTGCATTTTTACTCTGAGCCTCCTCAAAGGAACCCACTGATTATTATGCCTCGTACATAGTAAAACTAACGACACATGGCACTAAGCCTGCAGAGTGTTCCATTTTGATTAGTACTTACAGGGGTTAGGGCACGGCAAAAATAAAAGATGAGATAAATATACTGCTAGGACCCATCGTACGTTCCTAAGATCCTGCTAAACTCGTCTCGAAAATGGCGCGATAGTTTTGTGGATAAATCGATTTGTGTGCAGGACCCTCAGATCCACCCCATTCGACAATGTTGCCGTGTTCGTTCGGTCGGTGACGACATCCGCCCTACGCGCGGCGTCCCGTCGTACGCACTCGCAGACTTGGCTCCCTCGGCGTATAGCGCTTCAGCTTGCACGTTTACCTTCCGTGTTTCGAGCATGCGGTTTGGAGACGGAGACGTCTGCGGCATCGCTTGTTTCACCGAAGTCTTCGATACTGACTGCAGCAGCGACGAGAGTGATGTTATCAAAAGATTTCGGAAGCTGGTCCTTTTGACTTCAACCGGCTCGTGACCAGCTCCAGCGACGACGACGACGAGATTGTCACGGACGAACTTGCCGTCGCCTGCTACGACCGCGCACATGCATGCAAGGTGGAAGATCAAAGGGAAAGGGGACGAGAGCGAGAGTATATGTTGGAGTAGCCAGTTACGCGAGGGCGTGCGATCGCACCGTGGCGAGATGAGCATGGGGGTGCCTGGAATAAAAGAGTGTTACACTAAATATGATGATCATGTGGTTTATGGGCACCATGGTGTGACCAACTTGAGCATTATTGCCTCGTCGCTAGACGAAAATGATCAGCATTCATAAACTAATTATTTTAATTACTAGACCTCTAAAAATCGCATAGCTTGGTTTACCTATATACTAAGTAACCCATAAACATTCCATTTCAAGAATAATCTACCCGTTTAATTTTTGTGTCCTAACCCCTTTAACATTGGCGACGAGAATGGGAAACGAAGAGAAGAAAGGATGCGATTCCTTTGCTTGTTTGCATTGTCTTTTTTCTCTTTCATTAATTTATCTCAGCTGGGTGTCACTGCCTGTTCCGTGTTATACAGGGTGTCACAAAAGAAAATTTACAGGGTTTTTATATCCGCAAAAATAAACTAGGCATCGCCGAACGCTCATTCTCCGGCCAAGTGTAGCTCTAGAGGTCACAACCAGATGCCGAAGTTTCAGCCCGATCCGATAACTTAATCAAAAGTTGTAAGTGATTTTGTGAAAATTTCAATGGGAAATTGGTGGCCGACGGAGTTTTCGATTACATGGGGCTCTATGGCACCAGAAACCGAAAACGGGCATAAATGGGCTCCATTTTCCCATTGAAATTTTTAGAAAATCACTTATAACTTTTGATTAAGGTATCGGATCGGGCTGAAACTTTGGCATCTGGTTGTGACCTCTAGAGCTACACTTGGCCGGAGAATGAGCGTTCGGCGATGCCTAGTTCATTTTTGCGGATATAAAAACTCTGTAAACTTTCTTTTGTGACACCCTATACTTCTCTTTGTCCATCCCTTTTGTGAGTTGTCTGTTTTTCGTTATGTTTTAAACAATCACCACCTCACCCAGCTTACCACCTTACTGCTAGTTCCACCGAGCTACAATTAATATGTCTCCAGAAGGAGAAATAATTTTGCTGCTTCCCTTATTGCTCGATTTATCGTAAGGAACGAAGCACTTCTTGCGAGAAATTTCGCACGAAACGTTTCCTCGTAAAGAATTTCCTGTACAGTGCCAGTTTCTTGGACTGCTGCGTGCGCGACGGTCCGAAAGAGTCAGTGTGAGAATCTGCGTGTTCTTGCCTTTTTTTTACGGATGTTGATACGTTGCGGGATGTTCTCGTTAAAAGTTGCAAGATGTAATAACCCGCTCCTCCCAAGCGTGTCTGCGAAGTACCCTCTTGGCACGTGGGGGAGGAGCGTGTCGTCGGAGCAAACCGTGGGGCGAGAGACGGTGAAGCAGCAATAAGCGACGGACTCCGCGGACCTGCGGTGGGGCAGTCCTCAGAAAAGGAGGACGGATGGCTGGTGGGGCCCAATTTGACGGAGATTGTTGAAAGTGCAACGCAGCATGTACGACGACACTGCCATTCTGCTCTCATATTCTCGGTGAAACTGGAGAAACCGACATTATAACCGAAATCAATACCGCATAGAAGACGAGGACTGTGTTCTCCCCAGACGTCGTCATTAGTGAATTCGTGCAGTGCTGTCCAGCTTCCGTCAGCGTTGCAACTGGCGCATCTCGCAATTAGGGAAGCTAGCACGCGGCGGCGCGGAGACAAACGCGCTGGCCACTTTGAGGTGACTCTCGTCAACTTTCAGCGTGTTTGCCGTTTGGGGCCGGTCAGGAATCCACTAACGATGACTGCTCTTTTTCTGCGTGGTATTGCCGAAACGGGAATAATCTCGGCTGACGTGCGTGCACGAGGGCTAGCCTCCGTCTTCCTTTTCCTCAACGGCCCCGGTAAATTGAAGAGTAGTCGTCCGCGTCTCGTCTTTCACACGTCTGTGTTTTTTTGCTGGAAAGCAAAAGCAACTACTTTACTGGGGAGCAAACGTTTTACTCCGCTCATTTGCGTTAGACGGGGTGCCTTCAGTGCGAAATCCTTCCTTAGCAGTGTTTGAGAATGCATGTGCTGTCTCGTGGTCAATTTAAGTAAGCGAGCACCAGCGTCACGACCCGGCGCTTGCTTGGCCCGTGACAACAGAGGCTGCCAGCCACCCCTCTTAATTCAAAAGGGAAAACACCAGGGCTGAGGCCCATCTGGCAGTTCCATCTACTCAAAACCTGTCTGTGCCCAGGCTCTAGTATATTCGCGGTGTGAAATGTATTCCCTAGTAAAGTATTTGACGAAGGAATGAAAGAATATTTCTGAAATTATTTTGAAATAAAAATTTTATTAAAGAATTGACGATTTCTAAACTGGTTTGTGCAACCTGTCGTACAGCGTCAAGAGCTTTGGTGTTTTGGTCTTGAGGCTGGAGAACTGTTGCAAAATGAGGTCTCGCGGTGCGGGAAGACACGTCGGAAGCTTACAAAATCTATGTACCCGTGACAAAATGCATGCTCAGTACCCGTTCGGTATTGGCAATCGCCCATGCACCGTCGTGCAAAAGAGTGGCCATTGCAATAGGCATTGAATAAAGGAGAACGAGCTGCGAAGAGGCACGCGCGCTTGTGTCCTGAGTCCAGCTGTGGTGTCCTCGTTGCGTCCCTCCTGAATACGGCTACATGGTGCAAGATGTGTCTGAAAGCAGGTCACAATATAAACGCCAGACAGCTAGCTCGCAGGGCTCACCACTATGGCTAGCCAGGGGGAAGGAGCGTCGTCTCGGACCACAACCCCTCCGTCACCGTTCGATTTCCGCAAACCGGAGGACTGGCCTGATGGCGCAGCAGATTCTTCTGCTATCGAAAGGTGTCCAAGCTCATCAACGCCGATATCGGCGAGCAGGTAGGTGCGCTCGTATGTTTCCTCGGTGATGATGCCGTAGATGTCCAAGAAGCTTCATCTCTCATGGACGCCGAGTAAAACAAAACTTTGAGAAAGTGTCCGGATTGTTTCACAGTCACTTCATGGGAAGGCGAAACATCATCTATGAACGAGCCAAATTTCATCAAAGAAAACAAGAAACCGGAGAGTGTAGAATAATTTATGACCAGCTTACATCACCTGGTAAAACACGGCGGCTACGGCACTTGAAAAGAACTCGTTCGAGATTGCTTCGTAGCTGGACTGTTGGATGACTCCCTCTCTCAGTCTTCAAAAAGACGTCTACTTGACACTACAAACAGCTTTTATACAAGCTTGACAAAAGGAAGCTGCATAGAAGCAGCAAACTAGTCCGAGGGCAGGAGCAAACAAAAAAGGAAGAGATGATTGTCGACGTTCTTAGAAAAAGACAAGAAAAATGGAAGGCTTTTTGAAATTAAAAATTTGACGAGGAAAAGTAGCAGCACATCTCGGATACCTGTAAAAGATGTGGAAAGCTGGCCCATGCAAGCGCCGATTGCCCGGAAGATATTTCCAAGTGTTTGAACTGTGGAAATAAAGGATGGTCCAAGGCATGCAGGGGAAGGTCCATACAGGAAGTGAGCCTGGAGGCAGACCAAGAAGAATGACTGCTCGGAAATGTCAAATCTTCTGATGGCTTGGCTTGGAAAGTTCAACTCAAAGTCAATGAAAGGGACCTCAAATTCAAGATTAACATGAGCGCTGACGTTGGTGTTATACCAGAGGATGTTGCATTGATCTTCAGAAACCTCGGCCTACTACAGCCAAACTTTTCGGACCCGCAAGACATGCTACCAGTGATTAAAAAATTCCGAGCCAGAATTCAACATGTTCAACAGTCCATAAATGAAGACATCTAGTATGTTGTTAGCAACCTTAAAGATTTGCTTCTGGGACGTGGGGCAAGTACAGAACGGCATGTCAAAATCATGCATGCAGCCTCTGGCCCAACCACTGCAGAGTATCACCAGAAATGCCCAGAGCTTTTCAGTGGCAATGGAATGAAGAAGACAAGATCAACCTTATGCGCCTTGTAAGTGGGCGCATTTCGGTCTTCTGCGCATGGGAAAGGAGGTGTGAAGGTGGGAGAGGAGGTTATACTAGGCTCCAGGGGGGGGGGGAGGGAGGAGGAGGAGAAGGAGGGGGTCGCTAATGTAAAACATCTTGGCGTCGGCAATGGCAGACGTGCTGTAGCAGCTGTGGCTGTAGCCGTGAGCCCTTCGCGTGGTTGCTGGTTAAAAAAAAAAAGAAAAGAACGTTCCGCTTTTTCGTGTGATTTAAAGGTCGGCTCCGATCACTGTCCAAGGAGCAGTGTTACCAGGGGAAATGAAAACGTGCTGCGGCTTCGGATGTGGTGGGCGCATTCACGACGGTGTTTCGCATTTTAAATTTCTGGAAGGATGGACAGATTGGGAGCTCTTTCGTGATTCGGTGGATGGTGGTGCATGTCCGTTTTTAGTTGGTGGAGCGATTTGTCTGGTTAATTCCGATAACGAACGAGACTCTAGCCTATTAAATAGGTATGTGGTTCTCTGCACCTTGCACCCTTCTTAGAGGGACAAGCTGCACCTAGCCGCAAGAAACGGAGCAATAACAGGTCTGTGATGCCCTTAGATGTCCGGGGCCGCACGCAGGCTACACTGAAGGAAGCAGCCTGTTTTTATTCCTGTCTGTTAAAACAGTAAGCTTAGAAAAAAGTGACTTGAGCAAATACAGAGGGCTAATTGAAGTCCATCGGATTACCCCCGAGCAAGTGTTCTTCTGCTTAAATAACAGCATAGAAAAATCAGTTTCCATAAAATTTCGTTCAAAATAAAAACAATAATTACTTTCTGGTGTCAACGAGTCTACGACATAACTTCCGCGATACGCTCGACGCCGCACACGAGAGGAGGGAACTTGCTGACGCTAACCACCCTCGTTCTCGGTTGTTAGCAAACAAACCTCGGCGCTTCGGCCACCTCGCTCGTGAGTCTTTTGGCTCCGCTCCTTGATACGTGTCTGCTAGTTGTTAGACAAAAACACATCGCACCGCTCGAGTTATTTCGTCTGTCCTCTCTGAACGGCGAAGTCCAGCTCGCTTGTAAAGGTAAGACAGCTGTTTAATAGCAGACGACGTCGCAAAAGAGCAGACGACGCTCACATAGTAGGTCTCGGCGACCCACTATCTTTCTACTCGAGCCAATAAGAGCTCGGCATCCTGACGTCACCGCAACCCCTGCACAAGAAGCGGGCGAACTTACCCTCCGCATGGAAATCGCTGCGCGGAGGGCTCTGTGGTGCTTACAGCTTTTGTCACTGTTAATACGCATCTTCAAGTATGGTTGGTGGCATAGATAATTAATACAGAGTTTGTTTCACACGCACTGGCACCGTTCGAGCTCTCCCAGAATGCATCACACTCGCAGAGTGTTCCACGGAGAGAGTTGCACGCCAAATGCACCGAGTGAAGACTGCCACCATCTATGTTGTAGAAAATGTACCAACCTCAAACCGAAACT